>CAXHUQ010000736.1:42500-55000 GCA_964020085.1 Micromussa lordhowensis | reverse complement strand
TGAATTAGATATTTTATTGGGAGAATTGGTTAAGCATAAATCGATGAGGGTACGCGAGTATTGCGTTACTCGAGTGGGTTCAGTGATCAGTTGAGTCAGACCATAAATATCCATAATATTCAAGAGGTGGGAAGAGTTAATATTGACACTGTCCGGTAATAAATCACAATTTAGGTCACCCAACAGATATAGTTCCAAGTTTTCAGCATCAATTTTATCAACAACCTTCTCAAAGACCGTGAAAAGTTCACGAGATGACTGTGGCGGTCTGTACCAAGTAGAGACAAAGAACGGCTTTGATCGGGGTCTCGAGATCTCAATAGGCATTCATAAGGCATTCAATATGACTCGGACTGAGGTCAGCACAAATTTGAAAATTGATATTACTTTGAACGTAAATACAGACACCACCACCATGTCTGCCATTATTTTCACGGTCTTTGCGAACTACGTCATAACCAGGTAAATGAACTTCGTTGTCTTTGATGGTTGAGTCGAGTTTCGTTTCGTTTATAGCTAAAATATCAATTCCCTTGGACTGACTCATGAAGATACGTAGATCATCGATGTGAGATACTAAACTATTTATGTTTAAACATGACATAACCGAACCACGTCCAAAAACTGACTTACCGTAGGCGTTTTGTGAAGATTGTCCGAAATCCATGGATTCTGTAGATTTCGGAGGATCAGGAATCTGATCAGGCTCCCAAACAGCAAAGACCTAATCTATATGTTTACAAAAATTCTGTGCTAGAATGGCAGCTCGTGATTTAGACAAATGTAACCCGCCCCGATTTAAATGAGTTTCATTAATGTTGTTATGTTCGATAAAATTCCAGTGATTCTGTCGGTAGAACTTCTTGAGAAAATTTGTTCACACTTGACACTTTCCCGTCTTTATCATCTGCTCTGGCGATCAATCCCGATATTGCCAAATTGGTTTCTGGTGCGTCACCTTCAATTTGAAGAGCCAAATTGACAATGCCTTCAGCTGTAAGTCTAGGTTCCTGGGTATTTAAGTCGTTTGTTCCAATATGAAGGACAACATTGTCAGGTTTCTTTCTTAGAAGAGGTTTAACAAAGTCTTCCATATCCTCAATGGTTGCCCCAGGAAAAGACTTAACGACAACCTTGTTGCTTCTAGAAATGCTCCAGCCACGAATATGTTGGATGATTGAGTCACCTGCAATAACGGTTACAGGTTTTTTTGCATGTTTGTTGTTGTTACTAACACCAGAATGTGAATCTTCTGAATTTGGTGACGACTTGGTGCTCCTGGAGCTTGAATTGACCAACTGCCTTGTTCAGTGTCAGGGTCAGCAGAGACAGGTTGTGATGGAAGATCTTTCTCCTTATGAGTATTTATTTCTTTCGTCATGATTTGAAGAGCGGTTCTGTAAGAGTCTCTCTCCTCGGAGATATTTTTAAGCACGTTGTTTTGCTCTCTGAGCTGGTGTTTCAACATGCAAATTTCGTTCTGTATATCTTGATTCTTTTGTTGTAGGGTGTGAATTTCTTGATTACCATTTCTTTCCTTCTCGTTTTCTTTGGGCTGATGAAGTTCACCAAGTTTTTTACCGATGGTTTTGATTTTGGACCAGATGTTCTTTATTTCTTCACTAAAAACAGAGAGAGGCACAGTTTCGTGGGGAATATGCTCCGTGTCCAGGGTGACGGCGAATGTCAAGTTGGCTTCTTGTGAACTGGCATTATGCTGGGAAGGGCAAAGAAACGCATTTTCGCTGCTGCTTTCAGCGCCCAGTAATTTAGTTAAGAAACCTTTAAAATTAGCCGCTTGTGGACCTTGAACTTGCAATGTTCCTGTTGAGTAAAACCAGTTGAGGATGACTTGCTCTGTCTTGATAGTCTTCTTAGTTTCATTCTCGGACACCTTCATTGATTCGCAATTCAAACCAAGTTGTTCTTCAGCGAATTGAAGGAGTTGTTCAAATTATCCTAACCACGAGAACTTAGATTTGTTGGCCTTTAAATGACCTATAAGATTGTAGTCCTTATCCAGCGTGGGTAAAGAAGATTGGGAATCATTCCCATGCCCAGAAATGTCTAAACTCTCTTGACTATCTGAGGCACCGCTGTATGCTGCCATGTTGTTACGCCAAGTACAGGAGTTGAACTGCTCTTGCCACAAGATCTAATATTTTCGCAACTTTAAACAACCCCTTTTAATCAATCTCCGAGGGTTACACACACACACACACACACATAAGTCATAAGTTTGCACACATTACCAAAAACAAGCATATTTGAAATAATACTACCAGTGACCGAAGCCAGCTGCCTGGCAGGTAGACTACTCTGAGAGAGTGCGTAATCGATACTCAAAAGCAACTTGTCAATTTTGTCCTCAGGCACAGTCAGCAAATTATCCTTTAAATCCCAGCGATAGCCCAACCAATGAAGAGACTGCACTGGAGCCCAGATGCTTTTCTGGGTCTTCGCCACAAAACCAGCACGGAACAAATCCGACTTTACTGCTAAGGACTGGGAGCAACAATCGGCGAAAGTAGGGCACACGCCTAAACCGTCATCCAAATATACAGCAATTCTGAAAGCCTGAAGGCGCCAGTAATGCACTAAGGGCCTCATGACTTTGGTAAATATATAAGGGCCAGTGGAAGGCCGAATGGTAAAACAGTAAATTTGTAAAAATGAGTAAACCCATCCTTGAACCAGGTAAAACCCAAAAACTCTTGGTCGGGCGAGAAAATGTCTATGTGATGATAACCAGATTTGATATCAAATGAAAAAAGCCAATTCTGGGAACTATCGAAAAAACTAAAAAGCATAGTTTTAGCGTCTTCGAATTTCACCTTGGATTTCATAACAAAGTAATTAGAATGCCGTAAATCCAGAATAAAGCGGCTTGGACAAACGGAAGAATTTGCCCAGTGGCCTCTCTGTCCGCAGCTAAAGCACTTATCTGCCGGTTGGGGCTGACGCCCAAGAAAGGACTGCATGCATAGAAAAGGCTGATTAGAAGAAAACGAACTGCCAGTAGGCAAACCAGTAGATAGACCTTCGCTGGGTTTGGAGTGAGTAGCTGTAGAGTTAAGGCGGCTAGACGCATTTTTAAGTTTCTTCTCCCTGATCTTGACAAGCGCTCTCAGCTCTCTCAGCTGAACAGAGTTTTTTCTCGTCCTCTGAATTGTCGGCGAGTTCATCCAACTCGTATTCCTCAACGGCTGTCCAACCTGCGGGGCTCTTGTCCGCGAAACGAATCAGCTTGTTGCGTTTAGTAATGAGAGTTTTCACTCTTTCGAGCTCTGAAATAGCTGGTGACAGGTTTCCTCGTGAGATGTTATTGACAACCCCGTCTATAACCTCCAACAGAGAGCTGTTGAACTCGTATTGCACTTTGTTTCCTTTGAAGTTGAAAAAACCCGAAGCCTTGGTTTCTGTTTTCAGCTTCTTCAGTTGGGACTGCGTAGCAGCTTCTTTCTCATCAAAATCACGTTTAAACGCGGCAAACTTTTGGTCAAATTTGGCGTCTAAAAGCTGAGAAAACAGCTCCAAAGTCTCGGCATTGGACAACGTTTGGCCCGATGATCCTGAAGCAGTCCCACGAACGGGACCTCTCTCATGGAAGGATTCAGCGATTGAAGCGGGAACGCTCGCTCGTTCAGTATCAGACGGCATAGCAAATAAAGTCAAAGTTGAAAGAGATGCCTTTTGAGTGGCTCTTGCATAACTTACAAAATCTTAAATAGCCTAAAAAACCCCTAGGGGTTCATCATACCTGCGAGCATGCCTAAAGTACTTCAACAATTAACACCAATCTTGCATATGAACGTACTCCATTGTCATTAGCGAAGCGTTACAAAATAGATTAACTCACAGTATACAGGGTTTGTACACTTTTTCAGGCCAAAATTTCCAGGACTTTTCAAGGACATTCTATGACCCTACTTTGAAATTTCATAGACTTTTCTTTATACAGATTTACCTCAACCAAGCAAAATGTTTGTGTTTTGTGTTGAAAGCCGTGTTTTGGGCATAAAACATCTGTATATGCAGAAATGCCAGAGAATGAGAGTTTGAAAACACATGCAAACCAGACATTCACTGTGTGCCATCCACGAGAGGAGGGAGCACTGGGAACAAAAAAACGAGTGTTTTTACACATTTTCTGATCTTGTTCAGTAAAAGATCAAGGACTTTCAAGGACCAAACACCAATTTCAGCTACTTTCAAGGCCCTGAAATCGGACTCCAGGAATTGAAGGGTTTTCAAGATGCATACAAACCCTGAGTATACTATCCTCACTGTTGAGTGAGACTTATACTCTGCTGATGAGATAAGAGCAAAATTGTTGAGTGGGCATGACACAGAGTGTGTTATGGTTGTCAGTGGTTGCAACAGTGAGCTTGCAGGCATAGAGAGTGACATGTTTTTTTGTTGATTACAGACAAGGATTGTGCACAAGACAGATGTTGTGAAAGCCAAATACATACACTTACTTTGTACTTGATTATTCAAGACTGGGCTATCAGTGTGAACTGTGGTTTGAGGTGGAAGGAAGACTAGATGAAAGGTGCTCTTTATACTCACTATTTATCTTTTGGAATATGAATGTAAATATGACCTTTGTCAGGCACACAAGTTTAAAATTAAGGAAGTAATGACTTGGCATAAAGTTTATTGGATAAGAGGTATTAACTGCAGATGAGTTGGTTACTTAAGAGCAAAATTGACAATTTGTAAGTAAGTTTTATTGCATTATAACACGCATCATGGTTGTCAATGCAGAATATAGTGAGCTGAGTGACATATATTTTTTGTTGATTATAGATAAGAATTATTTAGAAGAATGTTCTGAAAGCCAAATACTTGCTCTGTGGTTGGAGATTGGAGATTGGGATGTCTGTGCTAACTAGAAGGAAAGTGAGATGAAGGGTGACCAGTGTTCATAATAACTATTTATCTTTAGGAATATGAACGCAAATATATATTCTGTAGCATGCATATAGAGGCCAAGAGAGTAATGACTTGCAATAAAGTTTGTTTATTGGTTCAGTGGTACTAGCTGTAAAACTTGTAAATATAGTGCCACTCAAAAGTAAGTTAGTACATCTCGTCTCAACAATTGTGTTGTTTTACAAGATGAGTCTTGCCTCCATTGAGTCTGGCCTGACGAGATAAGTCTGGTATCTCACGAGAATCAGTAAAGCATATATTTTGCAATAAATAAAAAGCAGGTAGTTTGTGAGAAAACAATTAATTTCTTGGGACGCAGTGTAGTTCACTGGCCCTATGAGAGCATCCAGCCTGTTAATCATTGATCAGCAATTTGGTCCACGGCTTTGAAAATTGTGAACCACTTGAAAGCCAAGGATGGTCCATATTTGCTTTTAAACATGACACTGTAAACTCTTTGCGTCAATACTTTCTTTCAAGTATACAGACCTTCCTAAATTAACAGGACCCACTGAACTGAAGGTAATAACTTGATTTAGCACAACATTCGCTTGGTGAAAGAAGCTGCTATGATCAATCAACAGATTATAGAATCAACTTCTGCTTATAAGTCTAGACACTGGGGAAGTGAAGAATGATATATTTTTTTTTATTTACAACTGAACAATTTGTAGCAATTATTCACAGAAACTATTTCCCAGCTTCATAGATTTGAACATTTAAAGTGTTACATTTTTTACGACTGAAGGGAACAACACAATTTGCATTCCAGCACTCACAATTAAGCATAGCTTCCTCAGATTGCACAAAGTTTGGTTGTGTTGTTGTTTCATTGTTTGATTTACAATAAGATATTAACATCTCATGAGAAATTCAAGCATCCATACTACAGGTTTTACAGACTCTCACGCAACGTGAAAAATGAGAGTCTTGTCTCGCAAAATGAGACTATCCTCCGTAACTTACTTTTGAGTGGTACTGTAAGTTTTGTCAGGTTTTTGGGCACATGGTTTTCAATGATGGTTACAGTAAGCTAACTGACATGTTTTCCATTGATTGTAGACACGAATTGTTTACAAGAAGGATGCTGTAAAGGCTGAATACTTACTTGGTACTTTACAACTGTGTACTTGAATTGGATATATGACTATCCCTTCGGAGAGACGTCAACTGAGCAAACAGATTTTTAAACGACTCTGAGTTTATTAAGTTACGTTGTCAAACTACAAAGGAAAAAAGAATATATATTGGTTACAATTTTTACAGGTGAAATTAACTAGATGAATTGCAAAATGTACGATAAAATAAGTAAAACTATAACTACTTACAATTCTGGTTGCCTTCTGTTCTCTCTGACCTCGTGAAGCGAGGCGCAACCCTATTTATTGTTTTCAAAATATGCGAAGTATGTAAAAGCACGAAAATAAGCACGCAGTTATTAACTTCTTTATAAACTACTAGCCTTTCAATGAAAGTATGTGCATTATGCAAAACAGTACTGGACACTCACAATTGTAGTGTGATGTGGAACAAAGATGAGATAAAAGGTGCATGGTCTCAATAATCACTATTTGTCTTTTGGAATATGAACAGAAATATAATCTTTGATATAGTACATGTACATCAAATTAGAGTAATTAGAAAAAGTAATTAGTTACACTAAACTTCATTGAGTAGATAAGTGGTAGTACCTACAAACGAGATGAGCGCAAAATACTGATGCTAAGAAGCGAAAGTACTTACTTTGTACTTGATGGTAAAGGTGAAGTTTGCATACGAGCCTAGTGGCTCATCAGGCCGGAGCTTATCCTGGTTTCAGTAGCATGAAGTGGCTAGGAGTATTTCTACTCCCCCCTGGATGGGATGCTAGTCCATAGCAATTTTGATGACCATGGTACTTGATGACCATGAAAGATTTCACATGACATTTCATCATCACCCGTACGAAACAAGCAGATCTGTTTATAGTCTGCTACAGATCTGCCTGTAGCTACAGATCTGTAGCAGATCTGCAGACAATCTACAGATAATCTACAGAATGTCTGCAGAATATCTGCAGAATGTCTGCAGAACATCTGCAGCGATGATCTGCAACAAGTCTGCAAATTTGCAGACGCTCTGCAGACGAAATCAGCCTATCATGTTAAACAAAAAGCCCACAAAATGCACCAATCAAACAACGTTTATTTAAAAGATAGACAGAGGAGGTCGGTCTGTTATTCATCAAAGGTAAACAATTAATGTTGATAGATAAGCAAATAATATCACTAGCAGGAATTTAAAGTATTTCCTTAGGGTGACATTTTCCACGCATTCCAAATGAATAAAAGAACCTCGAGTAGCAACCACTCCTTTCAAAAAATCTAGGCTTTGCTTAGCCTGCGAGCAACGAGGGAGCTTGCTCGCAGGCTAGGCCTCGCGTGCTTTTTTTTTGTTCGCTTGACAGCAGGTTATTTACAGAAATGAGATAGAGTAAACTGGATACTGAGTGAGATTCATTTCTTTCTCGTCTGCACTGGGCACCTGCTTGACATGAAGGCAGTTTAAAGGAATGAAAGAGGTAAGTCATGGAGTACATGAATAATGCACAACAGCGACCGCTTATCAAGTTGTGTTTCTGTTCGCCTTCTGCATCTATTTTTTTTATTAGCTTCGTAGCTTACATACATATAACTACAAATATGAAAAATATTCGTTCATTAGTTAGTCGGTTCACGGTGCACTTAAACCTTCGATCCTTAAATGGCTTGTTTACGGCCGAACACTGACAGAATCTAGATATCAAGTCGACTAGTGATCCAGCAGACCCTCAACAACCCTCTAAAAGAATGGCTGCCTTTGAAGCAAGACAAAAAATTCACATGTGGACTCCGTGACACTTTTGACTTAAATCAGTTACTTAACTTAAATAAGGATTTCCTATTATCGTTGTGGGGGGAGGATGTTGTGAATTAATTTCGCCCGTGCGAATGAACGGTACCTGTGGTGCACGGACACCTTGGCAGTTATGTTAATTTTGTTTGGTATAAAAGCTTTCTTATTCATATTTTTCAAGCACATGGTTTATGGTTTGTAAATCGTCAAAGAATAAACTGTCTCGAGTTATTTTGGTTGGAGTTGTTGGAACTTCTTGAGACATTGGTCAATTCAACATAGTGCACACACCGCCTGAGCTCTACCCATTTGGTTAATTTATTCCCCCATTTATCAAATAATTTCAGCCGTTTAAAATGCTTGAATCTTCCACTCTACACAGCCCGTTCAAACAGTGAGCTCTATCCATTTGTTTATAAACCGTTCAAATGCTTTGTCTTTACTGTTCTACACCATTCAAATGGCCTCCTCTTTACGGTTCAAAACCTCAAAATTAATGTCGAAAGACTGTAATTAAACCACTTGAAGAGTTCACGAATCTAAAGCCTTTTGTAAAAGACAATCACACACCATTCAATTAAAAATTCAACAACTCAAACACAACATAAGCGTTTCAAATTAATTTATTTACGAAACCTTATGAGTCTCCTACAATGAATTCATACACAATGAAGAGTAAGAGGACATGCCAGTACACAATTCCTTGCAGGTTATGAACTGCAACAGTTGTTTCTCCAATTATCAGCTCTTTTTTGTAATTTTATGTAATGCGCAATTGATCATCTCGCCATGGAAATTGCACAATATAAATTCACAATTTATTATTATTATTTTTTTTTGCAGCAAATAATTATAAACAGTGTTTCACATTATTCTACCCGTCATCAACTCTAAACGGCCTGTTCGAACAGCGAGCTCTATCCATTTGTTTATAAACCATTCAAACGCTTTTTTTGTAAAAGAAAATCACGCACCATTCATTCAAAAAGTAAACAACTCAAACACAACACAAGGGCTTGAAATTACTTTATTTATGAGACCTTTTGAGTATTCTACAATAGATTTGTGCACAATAAAGAGAGAAATAACCAGTACACAGTTTATTCCTCGCATGTTTTGAACTGTAACAGTTATGCATTTCACTTATTCATGAATCCTGCTGTCTTGTTGTATTTTTCCAGCTTGTTATGTAATTTTTTTATGCCTTTGATCCTGTAGAGGTATCTTTCTTGATTCTGAGTGCTTAAGTTCAGTTGACAACTGTTGAAATAAATTTTAACAATGGTTTATCGCTGCATCTGAGGCGAATGAATGCATCAAGAACCAAACTTCTATGTGATTGGTTTCATGTGACAATAAGACACGCGTGTGGTCAGAGTGTCAGCAAGTGAATAGTATAAAGCACGTCTCATGCAAATTATCACAATTTGTGTTGTTACTTTTTTGCCATAATTTCTTTTAACAAAATCACATTGCTAAATTCAATGCTAATAAAAGCAGAATTATCTTCATGAAAATTTTCTTATTGAAACAATGGAGACGAGTTCTGTTCTTTTGTAGCATCTCTTTGTTTTCAGTAACCATGGTTTCAAGCCAATCAAATCCACGGTTATTGTGTGATGAGTTTTAAATGAAAGAGTTTTCAACAAATTTCCATTCATTCAACTATGTATCGCCTGACCGTGACAAAGTTAAAGTTAAATTTGCATCCCGCTGGTATGATGCTGAGGTGACCGAGAAATGGAACCCTAAATCTAAGAAAGGTGGGCACTAGTTTTTGTAGGTGAAGTTTTAAGTTTGTTTAATATTACCTGATATGTTTTTTAATTGTTCTTTAATATAGGTGCAAAGGAAAAAAAATCCAAAGCATAGGTTCCTGCCCAGACCGAGACCAACAGCAGCAGCAGTAACGCACCGCAACCAACTGAAGTTGCTCCATCTCAAGACCCTAAGGAAGATCACTACACACGATTCGAAGCAGAACAGCAGTGGCAAGAGGACTTTTGGCGTGCTACCAGGACTGCAAAGCAACCATGAATTGATGATTTGTCAGCACACACTTCACCTGCCGTCTCTTCTGTTCCAGTAATTGACATACATGAACTGAGGAATACTGAACTGAAGTTACATTCTAAGACGGAGGAGTGCAAGCGACTCAGAAGCGAACTTGAGGAGCTAAACGAGGTCAACAGTGCCATTGGGAAGGCACAACATGCACTTCAGGAACAGGTTTGCAAGGTAAACTGTGTTCTTTTGAAATGTAATTATGGTCTGAGACATAATTGTCAAAGCGGCCGACAAGGTGGCGCTTTGGTTCTTTGGCGGGCCGACCTCTACCAAAAAGAAGCTTTGCGGCAACTTTCCGACACCTCCTTTCATGCTAAAGTTGATAGAGATCCCGCTTCCACTAACCAACAAATTGTCAAGAGCACTATTAACGAACTTATAGTAAAACAAGAATTGCCGGCTACTGCTACTAATCTCATCATCACCACTCCTAGAACTTCATGTATTTACTTTTTACCTAAAATTCACAAACCTAACAACCCAGGCCGACCTGTCGTCTCTGCGTGTAGTTGCCCTACCGAACTAATTTCTAGCTATTTAGACAAAATTATGGCACCTATCATCAGATCTTTACCGTCATACGTTAAAGACAGTCAACACGCACTTCAAATTTTTCACGAGCAAAAAGTTCTATATTGGCGAAACAGGTAGGCGACTAGGCGACCGATTCTGAGAACACCTTCGCGACCTAGAGAAAGACTTAGATGCTTTTAATCCGGTCGCTAGACTCTAATCTGCCGAATCATTCTAAGCAACATATAGCAGTCTGCGACCTCTCCCTACATCAAGGAAGCACAATTAGAAGAACATGTACAACTTGCATATAGGGCTAGCTTGTTGAGGTGAGTTGTGCAGGGAGAAACTGAAAAGAAGAAAATAAACCAATTTGTAGAGAAAGACTTTAGATGCTTTTAATCTGGTCGCTAGACTCTTTAATCTGCCGAATCATTCTAAGCAACATATGGCAGTCTGCGGCCTCTCCCTACATCAAGGAAGCACAATTAGAAGAACATGTACAATTTGCATATAGCGCTAGCTAGTTGAGGTGAGTTGTCCAGGGAGAAACTGAAAAGAAGAAAATAAACCAATTTGTAAGCTTCAAATAACAGACTCTTTTCGGACAAGTACCAGAGAAAAATTCACACAAATGCGATTCTTTGGCAGGCTCGGCAGTGGCTTCGCTTTTGCTTTCATCCAACATGTCTGTGAAGTCGCAGACAGGGATTAAGTAGAATGTCAAACGCTTAAACTCTTTGCCAATTGCTTGCTTATATGTGGAAAGTTGAAACTTGTCATTTGTCCTGGGAACATTAACCACTTCTCGGAAGTTGGGATATAGCAAAGAGTACTGAAGCATGTTGTGAAACGACTGATCGAAGCTTGCATGTTTGGCTTTTGCTTTCTGCAGTATCTCTTCTTTGTTCGCTAGGGAGTTGAAAGTAATAATCTGAGTCTTGCCATGACGAAGTTTAATTACTCCGTCTGTTTGCGTTGCTAAACCAACTTCAATTTCCGTGTCTTTTTTTGCTCCTGGAATGGCCTGGATGGTTCCCTCTCATTTTCTTCCTGGAGGGCTTAAAACCACTCTGACGATCCTCTTCTAGCTTTTCATAAAATTCTTCAAATGAGTATGTTCAGAGGGCTGCAGGTGCACCAAACTTGTAGATGGACTTGTGCCTTCACTGACCTTGCACTCTGTTCGAGAGGAACCAAGCATTCGGACACCTCCTCATGTACTGCTGCACAAATTTTGTCGCGAACATAATTAGACGTCATCTTGAATGTAACCCCAAGGAAAAAGCTTGTGAACTTGGACTTGCTACTCGGTCTCAAACCTTAACACACAAATGCGCACGCATAGATCATTTCCCTTTCATTTGTGGCGTGCCTTAGCTTTTTGTTTGCAGTGCGTTTTTTTACTTGATTTGGGGTGTGCAGTTTGCTTTGATTTGCAGTGTGCAGTTAACTTTTGTTTATTCTGTGTGTAGTGTTTCACTTTATTGTGTAGGATTACGCTCGATTTTTCATTGGCTGTGCTGGTTTAATGTTATTCATAGTGTATTTGACTCAGTTTAGTGTAGGAACTCAGAGGTCAACAGCAAGGGCCTGCCACGGTCTTGATGGTACTGGGTGTGTGATCCCGGGCTCCCTCTGCTGCCCTTGGTGGTATGTATTGCAGACTTGGCACTTGGAGACATATTCTTCAATCTCTTTGTACATACCAGGCTAGTAGAATGCTTCCTGTGCTTGTCTCTGACATGCTTGTACTCCCAGATGACTGGAGTGTAGCTTTTTTTTAGCTCAGCTCATATTTGAAACGGTATGACAACACGGTCTCCTCTGAAAATAACTCCATTGTAACTAAAAATAACTCCAGTGTAGGTCCTTCTTTGAATAGTCTTGAACTTCCAGTGGGAGATGGAGCTTACTTTCTGGCCAGCCTTGCTTGATGACGCATGACTCAGGCATGACTCAGGGGATCAGCCATAAGAAGGGAGGTTCTGTTTGTAAGAGAAACTCGTAGCGTTGGAGTCTAAAGAGCATTCGTTGTAGTTATTTGTGTGCATTTAGGAGGCTTTTCTTGAAGATTGCTTTCAAAGACTTTGATTAGATTCGACCAG
>CAXHUQ010000736.1:0-37500 GCA_964020085.1 Micromussa lordhowensis | reverse complement strand
ATGTTTGTGTTTCCTTGTCTCTAGCAGTGAAGACATGAATTGGTTAACCTCTGTTAACCTACAAATATTGAAGTTACACTGATAGCAATGAAAAATCCTGCTACTGATATTATCAATACCCCATACAGTGTCAGTTGAGGAATGAAATGCTCAGGGGTCAGTGGGTTAAACTCAGGAAACAACTTCTGTATTAAGAGCAGCAAAAGAAAAAAAATACCAGAGGTAACAGCTTACCTTCTGCTTCTCTGCCGACTTCATCAATAAAGCAATGCAAGAATCCCAGGATAACCTATCCTTGGGGGTGGTTTTCATCCTGAATGGAAATCCTACCCTTGAGTTCTTCTTTCTCAATAAGTGACTCGCATTCCCTGGGAAACACGGCTGCAGTCATTTCCTCGTGCCTTAAGGTAATTAATAAGGGAAAGTTCATCCATTCCTCAGTTCATGGTGGCGCTTTTCAATCACATTATTTGCTGGAGAGCCAAGTGCCTTTTCTCTCCCCTTAGGACGGACGCTTTCCATTTCCATTTTATTTTCCATTAACCACAAGAAAGATAAAAATAAATAAATAACGCAATACACTAGAAATTTAAGAGAACTTAAAGACGGCAACTTAACAATTTTGAAGTTGGTAATGGTAAGGAAGCCTATATAGAAGCCAGGGGCTTATGAACTATAGGCTTCCTGACAATCTAAGGGTAAATCATACAAATTGAAATGCATTATGTATTAAAAAAAAACAACAACAAAAGCAAAAAAAATAAATAAATAAATAAACAAAAGAAAAAAGAAAAGGAAGAAAAGAAGTAAGAAGCTCAATTTTTCTGTAGGAGGAATGTTTTAAGTCTATTGCCAAACGAACGGATGCTTTCACTGTTTTGAATTTCAGGGCTTAACGAATTGAAAAACTTAGGTCCTTGAAACCGAATTGAGAAACGGTTCATCAAGATAAGGCAAGAGGAATTCTTTAAGTGCATCTGGGGGTTCTTGATCCTTATCTAGACTTGATAGCTGCAAAACGGAAAAAAGGTGTGGTATTAATAATGTGACTGAACAATGAAAGGCTTCTTATGTCAAATTATAAACTTGACTGTGTGGACATGAAGTATCATTATAAAGGTATACATCTATTGGAAGTGGAGCCGCAGTGGCCTCAAGGTTAGTGCACTCAACTCCAGAGCGAGTGATCCGGGTTCGAGCCTCGACCGGGGACATTGTGTTGTGTTGTTGGGCAAGACACTTTACTCTCTCACATTAACATGTGGATGAAACACTACAAAGAAATTTGTAAATAATGAAAGTGAAGAGTGATCATCGCAGTAAACTTTCCAATTTAAGCAATTGGAAAGAAGAAGCCTGAAAAAAAAAATCAGGGCTTCAACGGGATTCGAACCTGTGACCTCCGCGATGCTGGTGCGATGCTCTACCAACTGAGCTACACTTAAATTGGAAAACTCACTGCGATGATCACTCTTCACCTTCATCTTCAACTGCAGTTCAAATATAAATTATTTCATATATACTTCACAATATGTAAATAATGTCAGTACAAAACAACAGCACCAATACATGTACCTCCTTTAAGGCTTGTCGAAGTTCGTAGTCTGGGATGTCCTTAATGGTAACAACTTCACTAATGCTCTCGCGGGTCCAATATTCAAGCACTGCTGGGGAAAGTCCATATACTGGTGGTCCTCCATGCAAGAATGAATGTGCAATCATTCTTCCAACACTGGTGTACAGTCCAGAATTACACAGCAAGGCATTTGGAACTGGAATTTTGTGGTCAGTCTCGCCCTCAAAGAACATAGCTGCCCAGGATCATCCAGATAAAAACAGTAATGAGAATGTACACTGATTTAAGGCTGAGTGTGAAAAGAAAAAAAATAGTTCTATCATTATGTTAGATCTTTAATTGATTTCACATCTTCATTAATTTTTGTATACTGTTAAGTAGCCCCTGTGACAATGAAATCCCTTATTTAGTTACTAACTTGCTCACCCATCACACCTCATCTTTACCTCCAGAGGGAAGTCTTCTCCCATTCGTCTTCTACTTTGTGTTTGAAACTTCTGATTGCTGCTCTTCTTTCCCTCTTGGGTTCAGTTGGAGACTTTCTCTTCTGAAGCTGGAGCTCTGGAAGTTTGGCGAGAGTCTCCCCAAAGGATGTGCTGCATACTTTCTGAAAGCTAGCATCTATTTTGTTATACAAGGCCCGAGCGATTTCTTTGGCTTCTCCTGCCTTGCATGGCTTCATCTTCGCCACTTTGCTAGCAATGAAAAATGGATTTTCTTTTGTCAGCCCCACAAACTGGTTCGACTTCACTGGAAGTAATGCCTGAACTTCAGGATAGCGATGATAGCATCCTTTGCAGTTTGCAAAGGAATGTTCAGTTTTTAACTCAGGTGGCATTTTCTCCCAGTTTTGAATACTGAATTTTTCAACATACTTTTCCTTTTCGTCCTTCTTTCTCGGATTCCAGCTGCTAAACATTTCTCGGAGAGCTAGTATATTCTTCTGAAATTTCAAAAACTCAACAGCAAATTGCTCAGATCTGTCTTCAAAAACTGTGTTGAACCGTTTGTAACACTCTTGCATTGACTGCGCTCTAAATTTTGCTGTTCCCTCTCCATTTTTGCGGCAAAGAGTTTTCTATGTTTCTCTCACTATTTCCAAAGCAGCCACTTGGGCAAAGCTGCAACTCGTTGGACAAATAAGGGTAGCAACCATTTTGACTTTGAAGGTCTAATCTTTCGCGAAACTAATTCGTACAAAGTATTGCGTTTGAATTTGGCGCTTTTTTAACTGAGCGGTACATTATATGCGCACATGAATTATGAAACGATCGGATTTCACACTAATATGGTTTATTATTTCACCAACATAAGCTATTAGAGAAAAAAAATACATTTGCCAGCGGCAGTAACAATGTCAGCTTCACTGTCTCCATTGGAGAAAACTTATTGAAACGGCCACCAATGCTCTCAGTTTTTCACGTTACTTGAATAAATTGTTAAGCGAAATCCTTAAACCTAGTTCTCTCTCAATTTGGGTTTTAGTTAGGTAAAGAAAGAAAAAAAAAACAATGATTTGGACGAAAGAAGCATCGGGACTGACAACTAGTCTTTTCGTCCACCGTCTTGTTTGCCTCTCTAATTGCTATAGCAACAGTTGCCTCCGCTGTTTTCAAGACCCATAGATTCATAAATAAAGTGGCGCCTGAAATGAAACCGTAAAAGGCTTCGCGAATCTCTTTGCAGGAGCATTTCTTAAGCACCTTACCTGCGTGTTTACCACAAAATATTTTCATGGAACCCCAGTTAACATGTTACTGATTGGAAAGGCTGCATCAAAGTAGTAGAAATAAAATCAACTCAATGGGCAATCGTTGCCACCTACGAGAATGCACCTAAATTGCTTATTGCACATTAAACCGAAAGCTTAGACATCCTTGCCAGTACGTTTCGAATTCTTCATCTCAACAACTACCCTTTGGACGAGTTTGGCAACTTAAGGTAAACAAAAAGTACTCTTGCAAGGAAACCATATAAAAATGGCGGGAAGGTGAATGTTAAGGTGTCATGTGACACTTTTTTGCTAACAATTGGTATCGCGAAAAATTGAAAAAAATGCATGGAAGCAATTAAGCCTAGTAAAAGCCGTGTAAACTGTATTTTATTGTTTTAATGATTTTTGTATTATTTTTACCTATTTTTCCACCCCGGCCCAGGCCTTAATACACCTGAGTTAATACACAGGCTGTTTTCCTGAACAATCTTCATATTGTCCTGATAGGGTAAACCTTTAAATTTACCACACCTCCAAACACCATGCTGGTTAGAACAGAGAGAACAACCTAGCCTTGCACCATCCGTTCCTTGCAAACCTTTGTGTCGAGAGCTTCGATCATTGCGTGCATCTGCGGCCATTGTTGTAAACTTGTGAGGAGGTCAATTCTGACCATCTCTGCCTTTGTTTTTCTCCTTGCTCTTTGCTTCAAGAACTGAAAAAAGTCCACAAATCTGGGCCCCTGACCAGACTCGATAATCCTACCCGCACACTCGGTCCACTTGACCCTCATGAACAATGGAAGCTTCCTGTTTAGTTCTCGAAGAGTGTTTGTATGTTTTAAATCACTCACATACTCAGGTCCCATGCCTGTGAGGGTTCTTTCAGCAACCTCCGAATGCCTTGCAAATCCTAGAAGGCTTTGTCCATCCGCTTGCTTCAGAGGAGGTAAGTTCTCTAGTTCCTTGATATGTGGTTTCGCTATGATGTGAGGTTTGCCAAAGTTCTCACAAGGTGTTCTTTGCAACATAACCTTCTTCCACAGGTAAGTTCACACAGCTTTCAATTGCCTCTCGCGCCTTGCCATGACTATGCTGAATCAGGAGCTGTAGCCTCCTGGAATTGTCAGGATTATCTTTCTCTTAACAAGTTTCAAAGTTATGCATAAACGAAATGTACTTCATCGGGTTCCCATCAAAACGCATGTGCTCAACTCTAGGTGCAGAGACAACTTGACGTAGCGCTTTTGCAATCTCTTCTCCACTTCCTTGCCTAGCTGCAATGGTACCTTGAGGTAAATGTTCAGTTGGTTGGGACAATGGCGGCTGTGCAGACCTTTGACTAAGGAATCCATCTGAACATGTCACTTTAACAGGATCTGGCATACAACATTCAGTTGGGTGTGTTGACTGGAGTGGGGCTTGCTTACTAGTCTCAACTGGGTGTGTCCACTGAGACTGGACTGTGACTCGCTCACTGTTGATCTGCTGTGTTAAGGGTAGCTGAACTCGTTGGGACCAATTACTTGATACTGGTGGGGCCTTTAATCTCTCAGTCTCCTTTGCACTGTGTGGCCCAACTTTCTGTCCATGAAGGACGTTTCCTGATGCAGGTGATTGTTCAGAAGGTAGACATACTTGTACAGGTGTGCATTCAAAGGGAATAGGCTGCAACTCAACATTTGCCCCTTCATCACTCCAGTAAGGCTCTTCATTTAAATAGCCTAGTTCAGTTCCTTGTGTAACAGATGACTCAAGTTTCATAGACACAGTGTCCGTATTGTGTACATTACCAAACTCATTTTCTACTCAGCTTGCTTTTAAACATCAAAGCTAACTGCTGCCCTCTCTTTTTCCATTTGGGCCTCCATAAACTCTCTTTCATACTGTAATTCTGTCATTCTCCGTTGTAATTCTTGCCCTTTTAGTAACTGTTTTGTTTTCAACTGTGCAAGAGCTAATTTCTCCTTTCTCTTCACAACCGATGATGAAATTGAACTAGAATATGACGATTTATTTTCATGACTTCTTCTAGATTTCTTGGTCAGCGATAATGACCTTTCGCTCACTTCCTTCGATTCAAGCTTCGACTTCTTAAACCAGGACTCAATAACATTATCAAAGGTTAATTTCCTTGACATTTGCTCATCATAACTGACGCGAGCTTTCTCCAGCTCTTCTCATAACAAAGTAATTCAAGACATTCAATGTACTCTTCATGTGTACTTTCGAATTTGTGCCAAACTTTGTCATACGATTTCCGCTTGGACTTCAAGTCCTCCAGAGTTCCACAGTTTTCCATAAGCTCTTTGATGTTCCCTTGTAGCTTTGTTAGAGCGCCAATGTACCCGGCTTGAGATTTAAACATAGCTCTCGCCCTTTCGGCTCTTTCACCTTCTTAATCACTCCTTGTATTTGCCATTTTTAAGTGTGAACTTCTTCTCAATTGTAGGGGAATTACAACACCACCGTCTGACAAAGCTTCTTGCACATGCGTGACGAGATTTATCAGGAATAGGAAGTGATTTCACAGACATGGTACTTGTTAGTTAGACACAAGTATTCACTTCAAGCCATTCCAAACTTGTAAATGTGTGGCGGCGGGAAAATATTAAACACGAGGGCCCAAACTCACCGAGTGATAACAACAGCACAAGTACATGAATTTTTTCCCTGTAAAAACAGTACGAGTGGCAGGAAATTACATGTAATACGATGTTAAGTTGAGCGGTCAAAGGCAAACAAAGTCAATTTCTTCCCTGAGGAAAACGGCATGACATTCCAAATTCGGCAAGCGACGATAAACAATACAAATAGAAGAATATTTTCCCTTGAGAAAGAAGCATGACGTTCCAAATTCGTCGAGCGGTGGGAAATCAAACAAGATGTCCAGATGAATGATGATAAACAAACAAAGTGTTTCCTCCCTGAGGAAAACAGTACGACATTCCAAACTCGTCGAGCGGCGACAAATGATTCAAACAGAAGACTTTCCTCCCCCAGGAAAACCGCACGGCATTCCAAACTGGTCAAGCAGCAACGAACAATACAAATAGAAGACTTTCCTGTCTGAGGAAATCAGCATGACGTTCCAAACTCGTGGAGTGGCAACGAACAATGCAAGACTTTCCTCCCTGAGGAAAACAACACTGGAACTTCTACAAGCGAAGCGATCCAGATTCGGGTAAACAGTTCTTTAACTGTAACCTTGGCGGCTCATTTTAATAACAAACGTGCCTTAAGCACGTTAAAGAACTGTTTAGACTGGGAATACAAACGACCCAGAATAACAAACTTTGCTCAAGAAGCCTCTAGCAAAAATCCAGAGCACGTGAGAGGATGCACGCAACACCACGCAAGGAACAAATCGGAAATGACAATACAGAATTGAAATGGTAGCCACACCTTTCATGTGCGGAACAGTATTATTTTGAAATAACTCCTCACGGGAAGATATGAACTCAACAAATTGACCTCGCTCCCAATGTGTGGCTTCGTAGCTCAGTTGGTAGAGCATCGCACCGGTATCGCGGAGGTCACGGGTTCGAATCCCGTTGAAGCCCTGATTTTTCTTCTTTTTTTTTTTCAGGCTTCTTCTTTCCAGTTGCTTAAACTGGAAAATTCACTGCGATGATCATTCTTTCACTTTCATCTATAACCGCAGTTCAAATATATGAATTATTTCATATATACTTACATCATTTCACTCCTCACGGGAAGATATGAACTCAACAAATTGACCTCGCTCCCAATGTGTGGCTTCATAGCTCAGTTGGTAGAGCATCGCACCGGTATCGCGGAGGTCACGGGTTCGAATCCCATTGAAGCCCTGATTTTTTTCAGGCTTCTTCTTTCCAGTTGCTTAAACTGGAAAATTCACTGCGATGATCATTCTTTCACTTTCATCTATAACCGCAGTTCAAATATATGAATTATTTCATATATACTTACATCAGTATTATTTTGATGTAGTAATTGGGGTTCCACCCCCAAATATTGCTTGCGCGACCTTTTGTCTTAAGTTTGTTTAGCTTTGTATTTAGTTGTATTTTGTAATCGTTGTTTACAGTTTACAAGTATCTTAGAACCTTCCTGGCCTCTTGCACACAAGCTTGAAGCATGCACTAGAGATTGGTAACAAACCGCTATTTTATTGGGCCCGGTAAGTACTGGGAAAATTTACGGGTGCCTCAAGAAATGCTATTTTGTCCCCCTGTAAGGTTTTCCATTAAACGTCCTGATAACTTATCAGGCCCGGTAATTACTGGGAGTTTTAAGGCACGGGCCCCTGGGCCAGGTTGCTCAAAGCACAATTAGGCTAATCCAGGATTAGGGCAAATTTTTATTTCAATTTTGTAACTTTCCAGCAGAGTTTCTGTTTAAATGTTTTGTTCTTCAATTTGGGTTTGACTAATGTCAAACTCCAGGAAACGTGAACACTTACTGTAAACGTCCATGTATAAGCCGCATCCGTAGATAAGCCGCACTCCCAATTTGGAAGCGCAGATTTTGGAAAAAAATAAAAACAATTAAGTTTGAAGTGCCGGCAGAGTTGTATTTGCTATAAGCAAACAAGGACAAACAATCAAGGTTTCGAAACACCGACGCTGAAGTTGCTGCCATCTTTCACATTTATCAAGTCTAAAGAAAGCGAAATTTCGTTTGTCCTACCTTTTTTTTCGGTTGAATTAATGACATCTTCAACTTAAAATGCTCTTTTGACCCGATTTTTCAAGATTATCACTTCGAAACACGCCATAAAGTTCAGTTCCATTGAAACAAAACAAACGAGTGCTTAGTAGCCAAGCTTTAAATGTGGGGAGGAGTCTGGGGCAGGGCCTGGTCATCATCATGCATAACACACAGAAAAGCACGTGCATTGATGCAATCACCTCAGTTTCTTTTTCATTAATCAATATTACAACACTATGACTAAAGGTAATTGACAATAGGACAAGCGTTCCTTTTCAAATTTAAAATCTCTTATTTAGTTATTGCTAACATTAAGTGGTCAAAAACAACGAAATAGTCGGCCATTTATCTCGCGAGTACTCGCGAATTTTGTGGTATTTCATCGCACGTGGCGGAAAGATATGCGTGGAAGTAACTGGCCGCAGACGTTACTGCAAACAGCTGTGTGGAGGAATGGAGATTCCTTGTAGGTTGGTGTTTAGTTGTTCGAGTAAAGTGAAAATTAATCGCTTGAAAGAACTCTTGGAGAGCAAGATTCGCCGATAAACATTGAAAGACAAAAACGTCTCCTTTAGGAGCCACCACTCACGAAAAAAGTCAGTGAACAACAGCAACAAACTCTCAGTTTCTTTTATGTTTATTTCTTGACAACTTAAGAAGTTTTATGAATATTAATTAGGCTTTTGCAATCTCCAAACACAGATGTATCCGTGGATAAGCCGCACCCTTGATTTTGGGCTTCAATTTTGTGAAAAAAAGTGCGGCTTATACATGGACGTTTACGGTATTCGAGAGTAATTAGAACTCTGATTTACTTATAATCTTGGATTAGCGTGAATCTGATTTAGACTGTCCAAAAAAAGTGTAAACTTTGGTAAAATCTAGCATTTTCTTATTGGTAATTAAACCCATACCAGTTGTAGACCGCAAGACTGTTTGGAGGGCTTGGTTCTTCGAATAGTAAGGTATAAATCTGATGTAGAAATGGCAGTATCTTCTTCATTAGCTTGTGCGATGGCATCACTAAGGGTTCTCTTGTTGGATGCCCTGTTTGTCATTACATCTGGAGACTTCTTCCTCTGTCTGACTTGCTGGTTGGATTTTTTTTCTTCCCGCAGCTTTGTTGACAGCAAAAGTTGTTAATGAAGTGAAGGTTTCTTTGTGTCGCCTATTTTTCTTGAACCAGGAAACTGTGGCAAATTATGGCCGATAGGAGGAGTTGCATAGCCATCATCAGTACCAGTTGTTGTTGCGGTTTTCTCTGACTCCTCTTCTGCCTCGAAAAAAACGCAAAGTAGCATTGGTGTCATGCAGGAGCTGAGTACTTGCTTGTGCCTGGTGGGATCAACAATAACTTTCAAAGAGTTTAAGATTCGTCTACGCTCCTCTGGTGTGGCATCTAAAATCTCTGTCGCCTTGACACGATCTCGATATTCTTCCCGTATGATTAAGGACTGTGAAGTCCCAAGAAGGCTTAAAACTCCTGGATAATTTATTTTTGGCGAACATTGTCTAATTGTGAAATCAAAACAAATTGCACTCTAAAACCTAAATCACAAGTTATCTTTTGCCACAAAAAAACCTTAAAATTATCAAAGTTAACAATGTAAAACTAGAAAGATAAGAGTATAACAACAGCACATGCACATGTTGGATCTGCACATTTCACGTGTGCTTTTGCGAGTGTAATGTGAAACCATTTCAATTTTTTGAAGCCTGAAATCGCCTGACTCATTTTCTCCCAACAACTTACTAAGGAAATCTTGAATGGAAGTGTACGAATAATACTATTTATATGAAAAAGGAAAAGTACAATTAACACTTTGGAATTAGTCTCCACCAGTTCTAGCTGTCATAGTGGCAAATTAAACAAGTTTATACTTTCATTTCTGAGGCCTGACATGGCAAGCTGGAAACCAAATTAATTTAATGATTGCAACTTTTATGGCGCATTTTTCATGCTGAGATATGATCAAATGTGCTTTACAATTCAGTAAAATAATTTTTTTACAAAGTAAACAATTTACATTTGACGAAAATAAAATATATAAAATATATTTAAAAAGATGTGTTTTAAGGTGGCACTTAAAACTTGAGACACACAAACACATTTCTTGCTAATTCTATGCAGACATAGCCTAAGTAAGAATATAAACATTGATTCGAATCTTAAAGATTAATATCATTTTATAACTATCATTTTATACTCTTTTTTCCCACTCGCATTGTTTCAGTGCTTTGAAGGCGCTTCCATTTTTTCAAAACACACAGATATCTCCTCAACACTATTGTAAACAAACACAGATAAGTGACTAATAACAGGCATTTTTATTGTAAGAAAGGTTTTTCTTAATAAATTGAGACTTTGAAATGTATTCAAACTTCAAAGAAAGCCAGCCTCTTCACTTCTCCAAGCATTGTGAGAACTAATTCGGTTGATTAGCATGAGCAGTAATTTCATAGGTATTGGTATCGATACATTATTCAGCTAGTTTGTAGGTCTAGTAAACACTAGAAACAACGAAGCCACAGTTCGAATGCACTACATTTAATCTCCTTGCACGTAAACTCGAATAAAAATAAAGGTGACGGTAACGGTGTGATTCAACTGGAGAGATAAACAAGAAAAATGTCTAAGTACAAAATATAGCGACCAAAATGACGACGATATAAAGCATACTTACAAAACTGTGGCGATTTCCAACGGTACAAATTTCAGAATAATACTTGGGGTTCACAACAGTGAAATGCAACTAAGAAAAGCAGCAAACGTACTGCAGACAGCTAACAAGCACTGCGAAAATAATTATCAAGACCGCTTTTGTACTAGAGAATAAATTGCCATTACGTAATCCCCAGGGGTCACGGAGTAACGTGACACACCCAAAGCGTAGAAAGTTCTAGTCGCTACATAGCCGGCCCCTGAACTAAACTGAGTTCACTAAGTAAATCTACTTAACGACTAGAACTTATACTAGTGCACAAATTTAAGAAGTCTTTGTCATTGTCAACTAACAACTCGATAGCCATATAAATCAAATAGAGTTCTTCATTGGAAGTAAGCTTTCTTGTTCTAGGAAACACAACTTTGAAATTGGCCTTGTCAATACAGACGACTTGTGGCAACCTTCACTGATCGAACAAATCCATCCCTTCCTGGGTGGACTTCGAGAACGCGACCTAGAGGCCATTGACCACGATGAACTCTTTCATCAGCGATGAGAACCAGCTCGCCAACAGCAAAATCACGACGTGGCTTGATCCATTTCTGCCGCTCTTGCAAGCTTGGTAAGTATTCCGACATCCATAATGTTTTACAGCACTTCTGCCTTGCTTCACGTACAATGGACCAAAGAAATCTATGCCAACGTAAGAGAACGGTGGCTCATCAGGAGTAAGCCTGTCGCTGGGTAAATCTGCCATTAATTGCTGGCCCTTCTGTGCATTTTTTTTTTCAGCAGGTCAAGCAGTTACCAAGTACTCTCCGTACAGCAGCCCGTCCCTGGACAATCCAGTACTTCTGTCTTAAACTGCTCAGAACATATTCTTGGCCTAGGTGTCCCACAGATTCATGAACATCCATAATAAGCAGTTTGGTAACATGGTTCTTGGAAGGTAACAGCAATTGATGTTTTGATTGGTACTCCAATGTAGAATACTGAAGCCTACCCCCAACTCTCAACATTCCTCCTCGATCTAGAAATGGTCTCAATTTGTATACAGAGCCAAAGGAGCCTATATTCTTTATGGTAAGCTTCTCAGGTTCCTCATGGCCTGCATCTTGGAGCGCCTTGATCACTGGCAAGAAGGCTGACTTCTGCACATACTTGATAATTTGAGCCTCTGCATATCGTAATTCGTCTATAGACAGCCTGCCACAAGATGATACATCAACAGGTGATGAAACTTGCAAGCGCCTCCTCCCCTTTACGAATTCTACAAATCTCAGAAGCCAAGCAACAGCTCTCTTGAACTTGTACCATGAGGAATATTGGAGCATCATTAGGTCCAATGGTCGTTTTTCCTCCATCTGGGTAAGGTGATTTGTTTGACCTTGAGTTTTAACTTCTGGGTCTTCATCGGAAATGTTGGCTAACGAAATTGGATTGATAGGCCATGATGACTTATCTTCCCACAGAACTGCAGGGCCTCTAAACCATCGCTCATTGGTCAATAACTCCTTCACTGTAAGACCTCGGCTGACATCGTCCGCTGGATTGATGTTAGTTGGCACATATTTCCACTGGGAGGGTTCTGAACCTTCATGTATCACTGCTAGCCGATTGGCCACAAACGTGTAGAATCGTTTGTCCTCGTTCTTGATGTATTGGAGATCGGCTGTTGAATCAGTCCAAAATAATGTTCTGTCAAACTTTAACTGGAATTCCTCTTGTAAGGTCTGATTCATTCTGACGGCCAAAACAGCGGCTGACAGCTCTAATCTGGGTATAGTCATCTGCTTCATGTGGGCTAAGCGAGATTTCCCAGCAAGGAAACTGCAATGGGTGCTGCCATTCTCGTACACGAGTCTCGCGTATGATACTGTCCCATAAGGAAACTGGGAAGCGTTCGCAAAGTGATGAAGCTCAGCATCCTGAATCTGGCCCCAGTCTACCGGTCTTAAACACCTTGGCAATGCAACACTTGAAAGCAAAGGTAAATCTGACAACCACAGTCTCCAGCAATGAGATTCCTGACCTCCGATTTCTTCATCCCAGCCGAGACCTTGCTTACAAAGATCTTGAAAAAGCCTCTTTGCAGGCAAGATGATCGGTGATACCATGCCAAGCGGATCATAAATGGAACTTGTTACTGACAGGATCCCTCTTCGTGTGAAGGGCTTATCTTTTGGTGTCATCTTGAAGGTAAACATGTTGCTGTTCATGTTCCATTGAACACCAAGGGTTCTTTCAGTAGGAAGAACGTTAGAATTTAAATCCAGATCCAAAACTGAAGGAGCTCTGGCTGAGATTGGAATAGTTTCCAGGACCTCCTTCCGGTTGCACAACCATTTAGTCAATCGAAATCCACCTCTTGACAGCAAGGCACACAGATCCTTCCTCAACTCAACAGCAACTTCGGTCGATTTCACTGATTTCAAACAATCGTCGACATAAAAGTTCTTCAACACTGTATCAACTACTTCATGGCCAAAGTCTCCTGCGTTGTCTTGAGCAGTCTTTTGTAGACCAAAACTGGCACAGCTTGGAGAGGATGTGCTACCAAATAAATGGACCATCATTCTGAAGTTGACTGGTCGTTTGGACAGGTCGTCGTCAGGCCACCATAGAAACCTCAAGGCATCAACATCCTTTGGATCAACCATGACTTGATGGAACATTGCCTCGATGTCTGATGATGATGCTACTGGCTCTTGACAAAATCTTATTAGGACACCAAACAGGCTATTGGTCAGGTCTGGGCCACTTAATAGCTGGTCATTAAGGGATGTACCTCTGTATCGAGCTGCGCAGTCAAATACCACTCTTAATTTCCCAGGCTTATTAGGATTGAAGACAGCATGGTGTGGAAGATACCAAAGAGGTCTGCCGTCGACATCAAGCTCTTCTTTAGGGACTCGTTGGGCGTAACCCTTTGAGATGTAGTCATGAATAGTCGCCGTGTAGCTTTCGAACAATTTGTGATCGTGAAGAAACTTCTTCTTAAGCAGTTGTAGTCTGTGGTCTGCAAGAATTCGATTGTTCGGTAGATAAGGAGACTGCTGTCGCCAGGGCAGTGCTATCTGGTAATGCCCAGACACCTTCTTGGAAGACCCCTCCATTATCTTTAAGGCTCGCTGATCTTCTACAGACATGGACACCTTTGAACTTGATGACAAGTCAACAAAGTCAGTTTTCCAAAACTTCTCAACTTGCTGAGAGAGGGTTTCATCATCATCTTGCGTTTCCAGACGTATGAAGTTCACATTGAAGCTGTCTTCTCGACCAACTCTCTCTGTTGGCCCTATAATCGTCCAATCCAGTGGTGACCGAATGCCAACCGGCTCGCCTTTGCTACCACGTTTTTCCTCAAGGACCCAAAAGGCTTCAGGTACATTACAACCAATAAGTACTCGGACTTCCTTTATGTCAATCTTTGGAAGTTCAATTCCTTTCAGATGAGGCCATCTGTCGACATCCCGATGTCTTGGAATGCTTAGCTCGGAAATGTTCAGACGCTCGACAGTCCAAACTTTGGGTACTTCCAGACTTGATTCATTGTCACTCGAGTTGATGATGAGTGTAACCGAAGTCACGAGTAGTCGTGTACCAATAACCTTTAATAACCTTTACACTCGTACGGTACTACACATAAACCAGAAAAATAGAAAAATTAGTAATGGAAAATAATAGCTAACCAAAATAACAAACAAGAAGGAACAGATAATACGAAGAAAGGTTTACCTTAACGGTGTCCTGACTCACGAGATTAAAAAAAACTTGCTGCTTAAAACTTAAAACGTGGCGTAAAAAAAACGAATACCTAGGTCCTATTTATTCTAAAAAGGCTTGACAAGTGATTACGTAACAACACAAAGAAACGAAAAATAAGCATTCCTACAAACAATAAAGCAAACAATAACGAATACTAACGGTTAATGAACTGGTGCTAAATACCAAAAATAGAAAAACAATGAATTAAAAGAAAACAAAGGAAAACAAACCAAAAACCCTAAATTTGAATGTTTCGCTGTAACATACCGGCCTCGAAAGGCACTCGTCCTTGCCTTTCTATAACAAAGAGGTGAAACTCGAACAAGATTTATAGAAGATTTCCTTATACCTACACTCTTCTTAATTAGGCAATCTAAAGCACATTAGAAAATTAATGCCGCAATCTTTAAACAATGTTCGGGCATCAGTAAGGGTACTTCATCCATCTGAACCTCTTTCTTCACTGCCGTAGTGGTGATTTCAAACACTGGCCGCTTCTAGTAAACATAGTTTCCTGATATCTCTCGTCAAGATACATCTGGCCGTCCTAACCGTGGCTTGGCGAACATCCCCATTGCGGTCCGCTATGACTTCTTCCACAATACCCATTGGCCACTGTCCTCGTGGACTATGTTGATCAGTAATGAGGACTAGATCTCCCACTGCCAAATTTCTGTGAGGACGAAACCACTTCTGTCTTTCTTGCAGCGATAGCAAATATTCGTCTACCCATCTCCTCCAGAAGATATTACTTAGATATTGAGCTTGCCTCCAGCACCGTGTGTTCTTATCTGCAGATTCAGTAGAGAAGTCTCCTGGGGCGAGACAGTGATTACGGTGAGACAACAGAAGATTGTTCGGAGTTAAGGGTTCCAGGTCCTTTGGATCTTCACTTAGTTTCGTGAGTGGACGGTCGTTCAGGATTTTTTCCACTTCCGTCATGATGGTGAGAAGTGTCTCGTCGTTCACGATCTGTGTTCCAAGTAGGGCGCGCAGAATTCTACGAACAGATCGGATCATCCTCTCCCAGGCGCCTCCTCGGTGACTGGCGTAAGGAGGATTAAAATACCATTGAACATCGCGTCTGCGCATGCTCTCGGTGATGCGTGACTGATTCCACGTCTCAAGTGCTCTTTTTACTTCACATTCTGCTCCTCTAAAGTTAGTGCCGTTGTCACTGTAGACTTCAGACGGGGCTCCACGTCTGCTCACAAATCTGGTAAACGCCAACAAAAAGGAATCGGTGGACAAATCCTGCGACACTTCAATATGGATTGCTCTCATGGTTAGACAGGTAAAGATACATCCATATCTTTTCACTCGGCTTCTCTTCAACTTGACAGGTATAGGGCCAAAATAGTCGATGCCGACCGACGTAAAGGGGGGATCTCTTGGCGTAGTGCGTGCTATAGGTAGCGGGGCCATGATTTGTTTTTCAGGCTTTGCGTTCCACCTTCTGCACTTGATGCACTTGCTGATAACTCGACTTACAGCCGTGCCTCCTTTCAAGATCCAGTACTTGTTTCTTATGGCAGCTAATACTTGAGTTGCGCCAACATGACCCACTTGATGATAATGGTGGATAATTAAATCGGTTACGTGATGCTTGCTTGGAAGGACAATTGGGTGTTTTGAAGCATAAGCAACTGCGTCCGCGTTCCCAAGACGGCCGCCGACCCTAATTGTTCCTTTGACAACAACTGGGTTGAGCTTGCGCAGTGGGCTGCTGTACGAAACGTTACATAGTCGTTTCCCTGACGCTCTTGAGACATCGTTAAGGTTGGTTTGGGACGCTTCATTCAATAATACTGCCAGTTCCTTGGGGAAGAACAATCTCTGCACATGTTTGACAATCTTCTCTTCAGCATTCAGCAACTCACCGACAGTTAGCTCTCCATTTTTAACATCTTCCACTGTAATCTTGCCTGCTTGGTATCTCAAATAGGTCTGAAAACGGATTAACCAGGCGACTGCCTTCTTCAGAGCGAACCACGAAGAATAGCAACAAATTAAGGCGTCGGCTCCTAGGTCTTGTTTGACAACGTACGTTTGGGCCTTCTTCACTGGTTTTACGTTCCGATCATCTTCGCTTATCTCGGGTAGATAATGTGGCTGAACCGGCCAGTGGTCTTCTTCTTGCGAGAGAAACTTAGGACCTTCCAGCCAAATCTTCAGCTTGGCGCGTTCATGTGGTCGTAAGCCACGTGAGGCGATGTCCGCCGGGTTGAGATCAGAACTAACGTAACGCCATTCGGACGGGTTCGAGAGGTCATGGATTGTAGCAAGCCAGTTAGCAACAAAGGTCTGGAACCTCGTGTGACTGTTGTTAATATACTGCAGAACGATAGTGGAATCCGTCCAAAAGATCACTTCGTGAATTGGTAAAGTAAGCTCTTCCTTGATCTGCTTATGAAGCTTGACTGCGACTGTGGCGGCGGCTAACTCAAGGCGAGGCATTGTGACCGTCTTTAACGGGGCGACTCTTGCTTTACCCAAAAAGATACTGCAGGTGATGTTACCTTGCGAATCAGCCATACGGAGGTAAGAAACAGCACCATAGCCCTCTTCAGAGGCGTCTGAAAAGTAGTGCAACTGGATGGAGTCAACCTTGCTGAAGTGCTGCGGCTTTACACAACGTGGTACTTTCACATCAGATAGGCCAGTGATACCTCGAGTCCACTCACACCATCGTGCCAGGTGATCACTACGGATCACATCATCCCAACCAAGGTTTTCTCTGCATAACTCTTGGAGCAGTCGTTTTGCAGGTAAAATCACTGGCGCAGCCAGACCAAGCGGATCATACAGTGAAGACACAACAGATAAGATGCTTCTTCTTGTGTTCGCAGTCACATCCCGAATGGTTCTGAAACTAAAGGTGTCCTGTTCTGTGTCCCACTGCATACCTAAGGCGCGGTCAATTGGTAGCTTTTCCAAATCTAAATTGAGACTCTTCACTGAGGGGGCCCGATCAGATTTGGGACTGATGCCAAGACTTCTCGACGATTACTCAACCACTTCGTTAACCGGAAGCCTCCTCTTTTCAATACTAGAGACTTTAAGCAACTCACGACGACCGCCCAGTGGACGCCCGCTGCGTGCGCTGGAGACTAGGTCGAGGTCGACGTCTTTTGGCGGGAAAAACAACGGTAAGCAAACTTGAAGATTCGCTTGAAGACGACTCTTTCTTTTCAGGGTTCTTTGCTTCTCCACTTAAGTATGGCGTCTCTTAGGGCTACTCGAGAAGCTTTATTGTTCGCTTACAGTGAAGAATGGCTGGATGACCTGGAAGTTTTGGTCTTAAATGAGCTTAACACTTCAGAAAACCTTGACTTTCCCTATGATTCATACGACCAGTTCAACCTCGACGATATAGACGAAGCCGAGTGTATTGCCGAACTTCGTTTTGAGAAGCGACACATTTTGCGTTTAGAAGAGGTGCTACAGATCCCTCCGCTAATGAAGTGCAATCAGAGATCGGTTTTCACTGGAACGGAAGGTCTCTGCATGCTTTTGAAAAGGCTCGCTTACCCTTGTAGATATTCAGATCTTATTCATCGTTTCGGAAGACCAGTTCCGGTCCTGGGCATGATTACCAACAATGTTATAGACTACATATATGACACCCACCATCACAGGATAACTAACTGGAATAACGATATTCTGAGTCCCGCTGCGCTGCAAATTTACGCAGATGCAATTTCAGCAAAAGGAGCAGCCTTAGACAACTGCTTTGGATTCATAGACGGCACTGTAAGACCGATTTCTAAACCAGGTGAACGACAAAGAGTGATGTATAATGGCCACAAGAGGGTCCACGGCATCAAGTTCCAATCCATTGCATTGCCAAATGGCCTCATTGGTAACATGTATGGCCCAGTCGGTAAGAAAGTAAGGTAGCAAATTAACCATAAAATTAGAAGCGTTATCAAGAGAACGGTAGTGGGATTAACATTCGGAGGGCACTACCAATTAAATTTTATTTTATTTACAACCAGAGATCTTCAGCAATCTTTCAGTTAATCCAGCGTTTTTTACAGAATCTGAAGGGACTAGGGGGGGGGATGATTTGAAGTCTACAAGTACTAGAGATCAGAGGTAACAGAGTCCCAGGGTGGGGACTCCCATGTAAAAAAGGCAGGGGTGCTCATCAGAAATTTGGACCCTAAGAGGTAACAAGATCCTGTTTTGTAGGGGTGAAACGTTTTTCACCCCTAAAAGATACCATTTCTAAAAAAAACACATTACCTCCGGTCACATTTTCTCGGGTTAATACCCTGAAAAGTACCATAAAAGCTTCTGCTGCAGATGTTTTGAGGCTGAACACCATAAGAGGTGCCAAAACTGCATTTTTAACCCCTAAAAGGTATGACCAGCACACTGTCCATTTAACATGGGAGTCCCCCCCCCCCCCAGGTTCCTCATTTCATGAATGGTTTATGGTCTACAATCACACCTAGTGCTCCTTTCATTACTCCAAGGAAAATTATTAACCTATGATGTATAAAAAACATTTTGTCTTCCATGTCAATCACCACTCTGAAGAAGGAAGAAAACATGACGCAAGTATGTTGACAGAGTCTGGCCTCCTGAGGGAACTGCAGCAGAATGCAGTCTTGCCAACTGGGCAGCCTCTCTGTATCTACGGGGACCCTGCATACCCACTAAGGGTGCATTTGCAGGGTCCATTCAAGAATGCCCACTTAACTCCTCAAATGCAGCAGTATAACAAGTCCATGAGTGAAGTTAGAACATCTGTTGAATGGCTATTCAATGACATAATTAATTACTTTAAGTTTCTTGATTTAAAAAAAAACCTTAAAGTGGGCTTAAGTAGTGTAGGGAAAATGTACATTGTATCAGCTCTCCTTCGCAATGCTCTCACTTGCCTGTATGGCAATAGTACATCTCAGTTTTTTGATGTCCAGCCTCCAAGCCTGGAGGATTATTTTGCATAGGCATAATAAAGATTAAATACCAGTAATGACAAGTATGATTTAATCAACAAACATGTGAAATAAACAACTTGAGTAAGTGACATAAGAATATAAAAAAAACAGCTACAAAACTGTTAAGAACAAGCCAAATTTGTGAGAGTTGAAATTAAACATAGTTCTCTGTTCTTTGTTGTAAATTATCTATTCCCAACACAACATTTGTCTCCAAGCTATGAACAGAATTAAAAACAAAATCACTTAATTGTGATTTTTTATAAGGTTTGATTCTTGCACTAAAATGATATACAGCAAGCAAGTGCACAACCGGATAACTGAAACTTTGCACAAAAACTGTAACTTAAAGTCTCAATATTCTGCCTTTCACTCAGTTCTACTTTTTAGTGAACTTATCTACAATTGCCAACATAGTTTGGCTTTGCTGCTGACTTTGCTGCATGAAAGCAGTTACCATGTCTTGCATCTGCTGACGTTGCATCTGCTGTTGCAGTTGCATCTGTTGCAACATACTATTTTGTTGTTCTACAATTTTCTGCTGCTCAGATCGCCTTTCTGCCCTCTCTTCTTGCTTCATCTTCATGTCTTTTTCTAGTTTTTCTCTCATAAACTCAAGTGTGTCTGCTCCACTACGCCTTGCTTTCTTTTGCTTCTGACCAGTAGCTGTCACCCCAGTAGCTTCCCTGCGCTTCTTGCTCTCTCCAAGTTTTTCCATAGCCTGAAGGCGCATTTCTTCAGCATTTGCCTTGTCTTGTAATTCCCTCTTTTTAGCTGATTCCTCAAGATCTAACTCCACTTGTGCTTCTTGTTCTTTCTCAGCTATCTCCTCTAAAGCAACATCAAGTTCTGTAAGTTCTGGGACTTCAACTCCTGATGCCTTTTCCTCTTCTCTTATTTTTAATTTATAGTTTTTCAGCAAAATCCTTGCTCGGTCTCTGACAGACTTCTGTGAAACTCGGAAACGTGGTGCATGAATAGCATTCAGGTTTGATGCAATAAGTTCCCACGCCTGGCCACTCTCACGGCTTCTGTTCTTACATTTGTATGGTTCAACTGTCAACATCTCTCTGGCTAGGAGTACATCATGTTCTTTTGACCATTTGAAATTTCTGGAATAACAAAGGGAGAAATAGTATTTAACTCTATATTCAAAAAGTCAACTTACTTGCAAATCAAAACTATTCCCCTCCCAGAAAAACCAAAGCAATGAATGCACATCAAATAACTTTTTTTTTCCTCCACTGCCTATATCTTAGTCCCAGTACATGTAAAGAAAAAAAAACAAATTCTTAATTTCCAGGGTTTTGCTCTGGGGATTCCTGAATAAATAGATTACAAATTCACAAAGAAACTTTCAGACAACTGCCCTGAGCATAAATTTTATGGGACCAATTTTGATGGTGAACAATTTAATTTTCTACTGGTAGGAAAGTGACACTGAATTCGAATTGTAGTGAATGGAAATTCTGTTAGCAAACAACTACTCAGTGATAATTGTTTACAATCGGCTTAGAGCAACCTTAACTTTTTCGAGGTAAGTATGATTAGTTGTTTTCATGGTAGTTAAGTTGTAAAAAATTGTAAACAACATGTTGAACACTGCTGACAACTTTGCTCAGTGCAGTTCAGTGTCACCAAACCACACGCAAACACGTACTTGAGCTTCACAAAAAAAAACAGATGTAAATCCAACTCAATTCTTGGTTAAAGAAAGAGTTATTTTTGAGGCAAATTTATTCTACCGCTATAAGAATATGAAACTAAACGTTTACTTACGTAGTTTTTACCGTTGTTTCTTCACAGCCCGCCATTTTTGTGTTGTTGTGTTGGTTTCCTAAAGAGGAAGAATTTCGTGATTGAATATAGAGCTCCTTTCTTGACCTCTAAACACCAGGAACTATACCTTTAACTAAAGAAAACTTCCAAAGACACTAAAATGTGACTGCACTTCTATGATAGGTTCGGGGAAAAGGAAAATTGTCGAATAAATACTCACCTTCACACGACGACCTCAAACCCATGTGTCAACAGTCGTCCACAGGTGAACGACGACTGAAGTTTCGTCAATCGCATGCGCAGTGGGTGCAAATTGTGCATCTTCACTTCCGGTCGTCCACTTAGGCGTTGTCGTCGTGAGTTGCTTAAAGTCTCTAGTGCCGGCAGCTGGTCAACTAACTGCACTGCTTCATCTGTGGAGGCAACTGACTTGAGACAATCATCTACGTAGAAGTTTCTGTTGACGGTGTCAATGGTTTCTGCGTTGAAGTACTTTCTGTTATCTTCTGCGGTCTTCTTCAAAGAAAAGCTTGAGCAACTAGGAGACGATCTAGCTCCAAACAGGTGAACAAGCATCTGATGGTCTTCCGGTTTCTTTGAGAAATCGTCTCCAGGCCACCAAAGAAAGGAAAGGGCATGCGTGTCTTGAGGGGAACATCTTTTCAATATCAGCAGAAATAGCAATTCGTTCTTGACGAAAGCGAAGTAGGACTCCTACAAGACTGTTAGTTAAGTCGGGTCCCTGAAGCAGTTGATCGTTGAGTGACGTGTTTCGAAACCTCGCTGCGCAATCAAAAACAACTCTTACTTTGTCCGGCTTCTGAGGATGGACCACAGGATGGTGAGGAAGATACCACACAGGACTTCCAACTTGACCATCGGGTATTTTCTGCGCATGGCCCAGGGAGATGTACTCTTCTACCGTCTCCTTATACTTTCTCTTGAGGTCTAGATCTTTCTCAAGGCGTCTCTTCAGAAGGTCAAGTCTCTTCACTGCCATGGCTCTGTTGATCGGTAGACTGGGGTTCTCATATTTCCAAGGAAGGGAGAGTTGATAGTGACCATCAACCATCTGCACCGTACTTTCCATGATGGCTAGAGCTCTTCTATCTTCGATCGACATCATTTCTTTAGATGACACAGTCGTCTCTGTGAAATCGGCATTGTACATGCGCTCAATCTGCACCGACAAAGGCTCTTGTCCTCCACTTAGGAAATTGACACTTGCTATACGATGGTTGGTGCCACTGAGCGGACCAATGAGTCCAACCAAGCAACGTCCGTACTGCACAAGGCTGTTTACGGCGACCACGGCGCTCTTCAAAGACCCAGTGTGCTTCGGGAACATCGCTGCCGATCAAAATGGATACTTCCTTGTCAAGTTTGGGTAAAGAAATCCCCTGAAGATGAGGCCAATCACGAATATCTTCAGTACATGGAATACTTCTCTTAGAAACTGGCAGATTATTTACAGTCCATACACGGTCAAGATGTATGTATTCATTCGACGTCAAGGCTTTCACAGTTAGGCTGACTTCTTCTCCAAGGCGCTGGGTACCTTCTGCATTAATGGTTGTCAGGGCAAATGACGTTGGCGAACCTTCGACGTCCAACTCTTCTACGAGACGCTGTAAACACAGAGTTGTATCAGAACCATCATCAAGGAATGCGTAAGTTTCAATTTCTCTTCCGTTCTTCGCAGAAACTCTGACGGGTATGATCCTCAGACTAATTCTTGTATCATTGCTGTTGGCTGTATGATCTCCTCCGGCCTCGATGTGATGAGGACTCGCAGTAGCAGATTCTTCGTTAGCTTCACTAGAATTTGTGTTGACTTGATCAAAAGTTGTCTGTGTTCTTCCACTCTCGCCAAAGCCCATGGGAGTACCAGAGGAACTTGGTGGGTGAAGCAACGAATGGTGTCTCTCTCCACAACCACTTAATAAACAAGCACCAAGACTTCTGCAACGCCTTGCAATGTGGTTAGGCTTTAAACAATTTTCGCACAGATTTTGTTTCCGCGCAAAGTCCTTTCTTTGAGCATAGCGTTTATCTCGGAACTTGAAACACTTCTCAAGTTCATGTGTTCCATCGCAGAACTTGCATATGGCTCGACTATCAACTGGATACTTCCCTTTCACACTTTTGGTATTTCTTATATCTTGGTCAACGACTTCTCCTTCAACTTTAGACAAAGCCAGGACAGTGCCTTTTGCGTCGGTGACTCTCCAAGGAGGTCTCTTCCTTCTCGGTTCTCCCTGCTTGGAACCAACTAGTTTACCGAACTCGGTGTTTGCAACCAATGCTCTCTTCTCAAGAAATTCTGTTAGATCAACAAATGAAGGTTGAAGACCCATTTCCAAAAGCTTGCCTGATTCTTCTGCCCATTTGGCTTGCATGTGTACGGGTAGACGCATAACAATCTTAGTTAAAGTGTCCATTGAGTTGATGTCGGCTTCATATCTCATCTCAGAGGAATTCAGTTGGCAAATCAGCATGTCACGTGCTAATTGAGAGAGTTTCTCCCCATCAGAGGACTTCAGTTGTGGTCCCTTAACTACTTTATCAACAAGAGAACGAATAATCACATGTCTTTGACCAAAGTTCCTTTTGAGAATGTCACGAGCAGCTTTATATCCTTCAGCCCCTGGCAAGATAACACAATTCTCAATTGCTTCTTTGGCTTTGCCTGTACAATGCTGGATTAGATAAGACAGCTTGACACTGTCATCCTCGATCACAGATTCCACATTAAGCTCAAAGCTCTTGATAAACCTGGGGTACTTCGAAGAGTCACCATCAAAGTACAAAAACTCGCGTTTGGGCATATCTAACTTTTCAAGACCAAGTACAACTTTATCGATGGCCGTTTGCTGTCGTTCCACAACCTTTTGGAACCTGCCCGCTGTATCATCAGGGTTAACATCCTCACCATGGCAATCACTTTTGCCTGGTCTACGCGAGCCTCTAGGAAAGGTGGGAACGCCATGGGGTGTGGCACCTCCACTCAAAAACTTCAATTCATGTGGATCTACTTTTACTTCCGTTAAAGTGTACTTCCCAGTTTCCGGTTTAACACGTTCATCCTCAAATGGTTGGCCAGGTATTACGGAAGATGTCAATCCTGTCAAATAGCGCTCTACGTTCTGACGGACCCGCAGAGATCCTGCAGGGAAAATAACTGAACCATCTCCAACCTGCTCTCTAAAGGTAGCTTCAAGCTCAGCTCGTTCTGCATCGATTTTAGCCTGCATCAATTGGCTTCTAAGTTGTAAACGCTCCCTTTCAGCTAAAACACGCGTGTTCTCTTCTTGCAGACGTAGCTCTATCTCGCTTTCCTTAATTGCTTGTACTTCTTGGAGTTCCTTCACCTTTAACTGGGCCAATGCACGCTTGACATCCCTCACGCACGATTCACCACCTTGTGAAAAGCCTTTTCCTCGTGAACGCGTTTGATCTGGCGCTGCATCACGAATAGAGGTGTTTTGAATCACATTCGATGTTCTCGCTCCTAGCACCTCTGAAATATTTGTCACATGACTAGCTTCAGTGTTTACATTCTGCAATTCCTGTAGTCGCTCTACTGACAAAACAACTGGCATTTTCAAACTCAAATCAATCCCGGAGATGTTCGCCGTTCCTTTGCCGTACAACTCCTGTCTCTTAGGCGTATAGACTCTATCCAACCACTCCTTGTATTTGTTTTCGAAAAGCTCCATTCGATAAACATCCTTTGCATAATCTCGGGAAATACGCTGTTTGTCCGCCGGTCGCTCGATTAGATGAAACCATTCTGAACTAGCGCGTGTTAGCTTCTCAAATGTGCTCACCAACGAGCTGTGTCTTTCAACCACTTCGTCGGAAGCAAACTGCTCCGAAAAATATGGTTCCAATTCGTTCATTACTCTTGTAATGTGCCCACGATAGGCTATGATCGTCCGCCCCAAGCTGCTTAATTCACCATCCACAGACATCGTCCAACAATCTCCAACTTGGCGCTCCTTTGATCCCTTGCCAACTAAAGCAGCATTCTCCAGTTACTCGTTAAGTACTATGTAACCGAAGTCACGCGTAGTCGTGTACCAATAACCTTTAATAACCTTTACACTCGTACGGTACTACACATAAACCAGAAAAATAGAAAAATTAGTAATAGAAAATAATAGCTAACCAAAATAACAAACAAGAAGGAACGGATAATACGAAGAAAGGTTTACCTTAACGGTGTCCTGACTCACGAGATTAAAAAAAACTTGCTGCTTAAAACTTAAAACGTGGCGTAAAAAAAACGAATACCTAGGTCCTATTTATTCTAAAAAGGCTTGACAAGTGATTACGTAACAACACGAAGAAACGAAAAATAAGCATTCCTACAAACAATAGAAAAAAATAGAAAAACAATGAATTAAAAGAAAACAAAGGAAAACAAACCAAAAACCCTAAATTTGAATGTTTCACTGTAACAATGAGCTTAACTTCATAACCTGACCTTGGACTGTCCCTTTTTTCCTGAGTAGTTAGGGAAAAATGTCTCTGGACTCCGCTGATGCCCAACTCATCGATTAGCTTCTCATCGCAAAGTGACACATCAGAACCATTGTCTAAAAGTGCATATGTCTCCACTTCTTGTCCTGGTTGCCTTCCTTGCACCCTTTTCTACCTTGCACACTTTTCTACCATGAGCACCGGTGTTTGTGCTTGAATTATGAGCGCCGGCCCCAATCGCGTGATTCTGAATGGTGTGTTCTGCACTTTCTCTTACATGGGATTGGTAGCTAGGGTTAGCGTCATTGTTCCTCATTTCCTGAATTTCGATAGTTTCTTGCCTTGCAGGTAGAGAACGTTCAGGGGGGTGAATGACAGTCATATGTTTTCCATTGCAGCCCTCGATGTAACAACTACTTTTCTGCATACATCCAGATGCGAAATGACCCACTTTGAAACAATTGTCGCAAAGCCTAGCCTCACGAATGATCTTCACTCGATCCTCAAAGGTCTTCTTCTTAAACTGCTCACAGTTCAATAATTGATGAAGTTCATCACAAAGTAAGCATTTGCCACTCCTGCTTCGTCTTCGCCTCGAGGTAAACTGACGATTCTGGTTTTCACTCGGGTTCGGGACACAGGAACCAGGCCCACTAAGGTGTCCATGAGTGGCATGGGATGACGCCATTGTATTCGGAGGACTAGTCCTCCTACCCGATCTGTCCCTCTTACTTTTGTCCTTGTCACTATTAAGTGCACCACCAAAGACGGGATTGTTCGCAGCTTGGGCCTTTTCAGAGACGAACTTTGAAATATTATGAATCCTTGGACGCTGACCGGACTCTTGAATGCTGTCGGCAACTTCTAGCCATTTAGCTTTCAGGTGGAAGGGAAGACGATCAATAATACTCCTTAGATTATCAGCACTGTTGACTTCATCTAAATATCCAATTGACTCCAACACGTTTTGGCAGTCCTTCAACTGATCTGCAAAGATCTGTAATCCTCTCTGATCATTTGGTTTAACAGCTGGACCACGGGTTACCTGATTTACGTGGGCAGTGGCAATTTTGAAGGGATGACCAAAACGATCCTTTAGGAGTTTTCTTGCAGATTGATATCCGATGGCCGGATCCATAGTAACACAACTTTTGATGGCGTTTTTAGCAGCTCCAGTGCAATATTGAAGGAGAAATGTTAACCTTTCACGACCGCATGAAGCTCCAAAATTCAAGAGGATTGCCATTGAACGGACTGAGTTCCGGTTTAGGTAAAGTAAACCCTTGTCTGATTGTCGATGCCATAGATTGAAACGCTTGTTGATGGAGCTCCATCAGCTGCTGCTGCTGCTGGACAAACTCCCCAAGGCTTCCGTCAGACTGATGAATGTGTCTTTCAGAAGGTTTAGCGAACCATTCAGGGGCATTAGGGTTCAGCATCTGATATTTAGCTTCAATAGGTAATTCTTCTAATGGCCGAGTTGTAGCAGGGGGAAATGTTTCTTTCCGTTCAGCCACCGAAGATTTCTGTTCAACGCACAGGTTCTTAAGCGATGGCGCACTTATGCTTGCATTGCCGATGCCATTCTCCAAAATTCGGGCTTTAAGGGCAGCTGCCTCAATGTCATTTTCCGCGTCCAGAAGTTCCTGCCGTCGGAGTAAAGCATCGCATCTTTGTAATTCTAATTTCTTCTTTAGCTGCTGTAACCGTAACTCGGCAACCGCCTTCTCGACTTTGGCTTCCTTTATTTTCACACTTAAACGGGAACTCGTACGCTGACTACCTTTAGTAGCTGAAGTGCCGTGATGACTTGCAGAATCGCTTGGACGAATATCGTCTTCCATTAAGGGTACTTGAACATTAAGACTCGGCTGAGCGCTAGCCATCCACTGATCGACATGTTGGAAAAACTCAAACTTTTCCTTTAGACGGCCTTCGTATTCCTAGGTTGCTCTCTGAATCACCTCCGTATCATCGAGGCTTTCCAAATAGACGGTAAGCACTCGTTCGAAGTTAATGAATGCCGCATGAACAACTTTGAGCTTGCTGTTCACGAGTTCGACATTCCGTTTGTCGAGAAGTAAAAATTCCATTTCTTTGTACAGCTTGGTTAGAAATCCTTGATAACCAGCACGAGATCGTCGTAAATTTCTCTTAACCTTCGATGTTGTAGGAACACCGTCATCACGAAGGTCAGAGCTCGACATTGCCGTATCAACGCCCTCGCTCATGAGGCCAATGTCATCATCGCCGGCTTCTGCCATAATCGGTTGATCCAGTAAACACAGTTTTTTGAATGAATGTAGGTCTAGTAAACACTAGAAACAACGAAGCCACAGTTCGAATGCACTACATTTAATCTCCTTGCACGTAAACGCAAATAAAAATAAAAGTGACGGTAGCGGTGTGATTCAACTGGAGAGATAAACAAGAAAAATGTCTAAGTACAAAATATAGCGACCAAAATGACGACTATATAAAGCATACTTACAAACTGTGGCGATTTCCAACGGAACAAATTTCAGAATAATACTTGGGGTTCACAACAGTGAAATGCAACTAAGAAAAGTAGCAAACGTACTGCAGACAGCTAACAAGCACTGCGAAAATAATTATCAAGACCGCTTATGTACTAGAGAACAAATTGCCATTACGTAATCCCCAGGGGTCACGGAGTAACGTGACACACCCAAAGCGTAGAAAGTTCTAGTCGCTACAAGTTAAACCACGAAATATTGTTTAAAACTCCAGGAACTGCCACCCATATTGTCAATACTGTTTTCACCGATTTAGAAGACACCGAAAATTACAGAGTAAACTCAAACAAAATTGCATTTCTTTAAATACAGGATATGATGCTTACATGTCAAACAGTAAGATAAGCTTTACTGTGTGATTTGAAGTGATCAATTTGTCATGCAATCCAAAGATTACTCAGGAAAATAGATTATTTTTAAGAAGATTACGACATTTTTTAATCTAAAAGACATGTTTCGATGTTACGAACATCATCGTCAGTTACATAATGTTTGAAAAACCGTTGGACTATATAACAACTAGGCGAAACATAAATAATTAATTATGATTAAGTGACAAAAATAGATTACATATTTGAGTGAGTTACAAGGTAAGAAGAATACAAAGCCTAAAGCGTAAGTGTCAGGTTGACGTGATGAACCTGTTGGTTTAAATTAGGCTTTTCCCAATTTATATGCATAGCCTCCTTAAGTTTAAGCTGAAATTTAGTAGGGGCGGAGTCAAGGATTTCGAAACAATCCGCAGAGCAGGATTGGCGACAACGTTCAGAGCTTTGTAAGTGTTTGAAGATGTGTGAGGACTTGTCTGAAGAGAGATGTTCACGGACACGTGTGGAAAAATGATGACCAGTTTCGCCGATATTGCGATATAGGTAAATAGATTATACTGGAAATTTTTACAAAGCTGTGGTCAGACATATCTCCGCCACTTGAGTCCATGATGACTGATGGAAGATTTGTAGTCTCTGTACTTCGTTCCTCCTTGGCAGCAGTCATATCAATGTCAGTCAGTCATTCAGTCAATCAAACCCACCAGTCGCCACAAGAACTAGAGAACTGTGCATCCCTGGGCATCATATTACGGTTTCGTGCATTTATTTTCGTTTTTTATTTCCATTTGGTTAATATTTTTATTTTTTAGGGAAGTTAACCACCATTAACAATTTGATTGAAGATTAAACAAGACTTACTGGTAAGTTGAAGTTTGATATGGATTGTATGAGGAGTTTACTGGATCACCGAGTCAAGTCCGAGTTTGAGTCAAATCTGTGTTAGAGTCAAGCGACTGAGTCAGTGGTCAGACTTTTTTTTTACAAACTACAAAAATGTCGCTTTTGGACTTTGCCATTTAGATTTTAACAGTTTGAATCATTTCTAACTTTATGAACTCTTTACATGACTGCTAGCCCTAAAGAAGAGATCGCACTAGACTTTTAAAATAGAACAACATTGAATGTCACATCTACATATGTAGAGGTATTTCCATTTATTTCAATTGTGATTTCATTAAGACTTTCAGGCCATGCAGCAACATTTTTCAAGAGCTTGGTAGCCAGGCTATTACAACTGGACTGGATTTGCAGTTGTGGTTGTTGGAATTAAAAGGAAAAAGGAGCCCGTTTTACAGGAAACAATCAAGTAAAGAGCTCTTCTATAGGAATGTTCACATTCCTTATCCCAGTCTTGAATCTTTTGGAATATTTAAACCAGAGGAATGTGTAGATTATGTCAGCACTTAAAAAAATTGGATTGGATTAGATGTGGGATACATACCTGTAGTTACACGTTAAGTTCATGGTAAAATTGACTCACTCAGTTCGAGCAGGGATGTTTATTTTATGCCATACAATGCAAGCTTGGTGCAGTAGTTATGGACAACCTTCCAAGCAATAAAATCTCAAATGTGGAGCGTGGCAAGTGAGCCAATTGAAAATTGAGGCTCATTGCTCAATATAGGCAAATTTCTGTGCAATAATCCTAAAACTCGTTAACAGTTAGCCTGCCAGTGCCGAGCAGCACCACAAAGGGCCTGGAAGCTCTTCACTTTACAATCCTTTATACCCCAACTAAACCAACACTGACCAGGTATATGGCCTAAAACAGCTCGGGTGGTGTTTATGTTCAAAACTTTGCTATTAATTTGTTATAATTTCAACTCACTTGGGTGCACAAAGTTCTTGTGCAAAGTCTGATTATAAGGAAGACCCCTTAATCACATGATCCCAATGCCATACAAGCAACATGAATTTCATAACATTCAACAAAGCAAGAGTATCTGTTTTCCATAAAAGACCTTTCTTCCTTCTTCTTCTTCTTCTGTGTCCCTTTTTTCTGGATTGAAACTACATCATTTTCAAAGGTTTTTAGAATCATATGTTCACCAGTAAACCCAACTTTTCTAACTTCAATGGCAGCAAATGCAACGACAATGGTTATCATCAGAAAAAAAATGACCAAGGATTGACAATCTAATACTCAGTCGAATGACCATGGGAAATCTAGAAAAGTAACCAACCACTCTGTTCATCTGGGGAGAAATTTGTAGTGGAATCGACATGAAATACATATGGAGCTTCTGTGATCGAGTAGGAAGTTTCCACTGACACATTCCATTTCAAGTAATAATGGAAGGTTCTTGGGACTGGGAAGCTTTGGCCTTCTTTATTCTTGTGGGGTAGTGTCCATCAGGCATCACATGTTATCTTCAGGTCATCTTTGGTGATTTCAGCATGGCATGTTGGGCACTTTTGTCTGGTATCCAACAAATGCTTTGTAATGACCCATTTACAAACTGTAGTGGGATGGCCTTTGGAGTTACTTCTTGGGAACTCCTCTTGACATGGTGAACTCTGCTTCTTAGTTTTCCCAAAAATGCCCTCTAGCTGATGGCTGGTATATCCCCGCTGGTGCAATAGGCTGTCATCTTCGGGGGCTATGAAGCGGTTTAGTAGCAACCATGTTATGTCACTGCACACATCTCGATCATTACAGTACTTACAGGTACAGTTGAGGCTGTTATTAATGTCAATCTCATAAGTGACTCCTGATGCTGCTGCCAAAATGAAGTGGTGCTCATGTTCATTTACAATGATCTCATCTTCTTAGCTATATTGAGTCCTCTGATGAAGCTTTTGCCGCGGGTCTTTCTTAGAGGACACACTCTAACTTACAATATTCGTTATCGTCGCAACCACTGAAGCAAGAGTGTGAGACTCGAGGAGCTCAGCAAATTTCACTGTGTATGCCAAGTAATCTGCAATGTCGGAAGTGGTCGCTGACAGCTTCCCCTTTTTGAGGAGCTCGTGCATAATTCGCAAGTTTGCGGCAACCCACATTGAAAGGGTAATTCGTTCCAATTTTGGTTTCCCTTTTCCCGCACGGAGAACAATCTTTGCCCTGCTTGCATTGTCTCCAATTTCTTGTTTTTCTTCGCCATTATCATTTGTTCCCAGGTTAACAAAGTCTGGTATTAACAAAGGTTTCTCACCTTGTTTAGTGCCTGCCTTTTGCTGACGGCCCAGAAACACATGTGGGTCATTGCCCAGTCGTGAGAGAGTGGTCAAATTTAGCGTTGCTGGCGACTTGCCTGATCCGCTGAAGTCGGTCGTTCCGAGGGCCAAAAGCGAGTCCTCTAGTGTGCCTGCTCCTTCAATCTTCTTCAAGACAGCCATCTTTCGCTAGGGTTTTGGTCGTGACTAAAGTGCTTTCGTCGTTCGTCTTTTCTTTGCACCTGTCTGCTTTTAACTTTCTCAAGGTCGCTTCAAAGATAGGCTTCTGGCCCACGCTTAGACCCAGGTTTTCTGAATCGTTGCAAGTGTGGAGTTTCAGGGCCTCCTCGCTATCAAGATCCTCTTTTTTCAGTACCTCAATGGTAGCCTCTTTCAGTTGGTTAGTTTCGCATCAAGATTTGAAGTCAAAAGTCAACATTTTTCAAAGAAAATTTTACAATGATGCTGCTGCACGTGCTAGCTCGCTAGAATCGTATAATGAAGTGACACTCAATTTGTCAAAATATGTACATGGGCCTCACTTGCATTTCCGTGATATATATTTAATCCTGATAAACAGGTTTATCACTCACAAAATTACCCAAATACTACTTTTTAAAAAAGCTCAATACCATTGTACCTACCCAATTTCTTCACCTCTTTCATCTTTGAGGATGGATGAGAACAGCTTTCGTATTTCCCCTCTGAGGGTTACCTTGTCCCAATCCTTTTTCACTTCCCATGCATCAACATACATGTGTATGCATGTACAGTGTGAGATAATTTTCTTATTGCTTTAAGAACAAAAGAAGCCATTACAATGCCCTGATTATAAGGCAGTGAATTGCTTATGCTTCTATGGTACTAACCTTGCATTTTATTGCGAAAGGAATTATTCTCTTGAGTAAGTCTCTCTGCGACGGTTTCCTTGCTCCTTGCTCCGTGCCAATAATAAGGACAGAGGACACGATAATAGCGAACAACAAACACTTTACTAAGGACAACAAGGCCTTTACAAGATGGCCGAGTAAAACCACACAAGGGCCACAAGAAGACGCCGGTACTACGCATGCGTGGCCGACAATAGCCGCTGGCACAACTTCTTCTGTGTAAATAGAAAACTAACATGTACAAAGTAAAAGAAAGTTGTGTCCAAAGCTCCCGTGAGGAGAGGCCTTGGCTGCGGATTTGCGAGTTGAGCCGGGCAGCGGCAAGGGTGAGACTGAGTTCAGTAACTGGACCTCCGCCGGGCTCCTGGCATAACAGCTCTTCTTCTAGTTCCAGCACGGCTCGTTCGGGAACAGGATTTTTGTTGGTGTTTTTGACACGGCCAACTTCGATAGAGATGCCAAGATGTTGTAAGGCATTAGTGTTTTTCAGCAAGACGAATCCGGGTGCAGGGTTGACACGAATCACAGCTTGAGGACCATCGAGGGGGTGTGCATGTATGTGTGTGTATGTATGTATGTTAAAATCGAATTTAATTGTTATAGTTCTTGTTAGATTTATTCACTCCTTAATTTTGACTTCTAATACTTTATTATCAGTATATTTAAATTTAATGTATTGTGTAAATTTCAACCTTGTAGTCCCCTTCAAGGTATAGGTCTACTTTAATGTTGCTGCCATTTACATCAAGTCTCCCATCTTTACAAAGAGAATTGACATCCTTTATCGCATTTGCTAAACTGGTCTTAAGCAATTGATATTCTTCTTTTCCTCTAATGACTGCAATTGTGTGGTTCCCTGTGGATCGATAAGAGACATTAAACTAAAAGCTTGATGTTTTATTGCAACTTTATAAAATAACTGACATACTACGCGCGCTCTGATTGGTCAATAGAGTTGCAAAACCTATGTTCTATTGTACCCGTAAACACATAGAAAAGTGGTTACGTGAGCGTTCCCGTAATGGCCGAAGAGAGAGAGAAGAGTCTCTCCAGCTTCAACCTAATGCCGGCTTTTGGTCTGGAAATGTCTGAAGGCGAAAATCAAAGTTAAAATAAACCAAACTCTAAATAAATGAATGAAAACAAAGGTGTGGAGGAAGACAGGTTACGATTTGCCGTGGTGGACAGATCTTGACAGATCTTGATAGCTCTACGCGGGAACTCTGCCAGAACACTAGTGATAACAAATGTAGTAAATAGTTTCAGCTTTCGCTGACTAAGATGTCAATAACACGAATATCTTTCATTCAGCATCTAAATGGAAATTTACAAGGAAAAACAGGACGAGAGGTTGGTTCCGATATATAAGCTTATGTGCTTAAGCTTTTCTTCCATTACAAAAATTTTACGCCGATTCCGTTTACGCTCAAGTTTAGAAAGAAGTTTTAAGCATTTTCGGTGCTTTCAGCGGTCTTTGGAGGATGCATTTCTGACTACAGGAGGGCTAGACTGATCAATTTGGGTTGCTATAAAGCAGGGAAAATATTTCTTACGAGTTGTCATGAGAAATTTGAGTTTAAACTCAATGCATGCATGCATAAGACAATAACACAAGCAATAGCTCTAATTTAACAAAATACACGGAGACATGGACAAACTTCATAGCCTCCAACTTAAATAAATTCTGAATAAATTTCGGAAGCAGCATTTCTGTAACTAACCTTTATTCCATTTGCAAACCTTTAAAAAGTTATCGTTGAATCACTTCGCCAAGTGTATGAAGTTTGTACTTCTTGCAAACTGTCTGTACAGTCTCGTTATGACCAATTCCGCCTACGAATCCCTGCATTTCCCCGTCAAAATACTTTTGAGTTGATTAATATACTTTCAGCCCTCCCCCGATAAGCTTTTCCTTTCCTGTCTTAAAACTTTTGTAGCGTGAAATGTTTTCATCGCTTTGCTCTGCAGATTTTGTGTCTGGCAAGTGTCCGGCGCGTCCAGCGCTGAGTCTGCGCTTTCATTCTTTCAGTCGCTGTATTGGTTTGTCGCGTCATCTCATGATTTTGATAATAAGCAACTTGATCACGAAAGTACGATAACTTTTCCTCTCTTTAACAAGCGTTTTCCATAGTTATTTCATAAAAGTAATAGACCACTCTTTCTATGGGTTTACTGGCGTAATAAACCATTTGGGATGTTGGGAGAACACTCGAAAAGCTTGTAAATCACTCGCCTAACGGCTCGTGATTTACAAGCTTTCCTCATGTTCTCCCAACATCCAGCGTGGTTTATTACGCCGGTAAACCCATAGAAAGAGTGGTCTATTGCTTAAATAAATAATGTAACAGTTGGGTATCCAACCATTAATAATTTTTATGACATTACATTTTAAGTGTTACGAAATAGTTAATTAAAAAAACACTCCTCATTGCACGCAGGGCTTTCTTTGTGATCATTTTTTATGTGAGTTTTAACTTTGGACCATTTCAAATTCTGACCAATCTTTCTATTTATGGGATAAGTTTAATTAAAATATTGATTATGACTCACCTGAACTTGACATGACAGCTTGACCATCATCCAGCAGTGAGAATGAGCACACAATAAGCCCACTGTTGTGTGTTAGTGCTGCTCCATCCCCACTGATTTTTACCTGGTTTTTGTATTTTAGTATTGCAATTAGTAGACCCAAGGAAATTATCCAATACCAGATAAATTTAATTACAGGCTTATAATTAAATTTGAAGGACTTAAATGATTATACAAGATCAATTAACAGTATGTTCATTTCTTACTGATATAAAATGTTTTTCTTTTAGGTGTTTGATTAGTTTGCTTGGTATTTGTTCCCATTGGGATAATTAGGCCTTTATATACCACTCCTTGTGAATATCACACCACTTGACGCCAACCAGTTTACTCGAGGCTGTTTTTTCCTTATTGTTTTTATTGTTGTTTTAAATAGCCTGTAACGTTTTTTCTTATATTCCTTGACCTGTAACCTGTATTCAGTGCGTTTTGTAAATAAACTCGACCATTGCTGGCGGCTCCCTCCACTATTTGTTTGTTCCTTGTCTCTTCTACTTATAATAGAAATGTTTTCTATTCGGCTGAGCGAAGCGAAAGAGAATAGAACAACTCCTCATTGCTGTTGTTGAAAGTGTCCTGGGACACTGCTACTCTGAGGAAGGAATACAGTGTTTTTTTTAAGCAAATGAGGCTTATAAAAATATGAATTCATATACAATATAATCATGTCATAGTTAGGTTAAGTGTCATATTCTTCCACTGCAGGTGATAAATTTGCAAAGAAACTACTGCAGAAGTGGAAAGTTAAGGTCAAAGAAAAAGGCAAAAAACCTGTCATGTAGGGACAGTGACACAGATGATGACTTGTGTATAATGGGTATGTGGATGCCATATTGCTTTATATCATGCATGCAGTGACAGAAACTCAAAATGTAACACCCTTTCACTGAGTTAATAGTTACAGGTCTGCAAATTAACAGCCGCATGTCATTGGGGATGATGATAAGTGGCTGTTTTCACTGCAGGCTATTTGAGGCAGCTGGTCTAAATTACAGTAACAGTAAAAATGTAAAATATTGTTGGTTACCTGTACAAGGATCTGAAACTTTGAAAGCTTACAATTGTTTCAGTTATTTCATTTTATATTTTGATCGTTTAAAGTATCTTCTAACATCAAGTGATTTTCTTTTAAATTTTAGAACCTGATGAAGAAAAAACCCTTTCCATAAAAAACGAGAAAAAGGCCAAGCGTGTATTAATGAAAGACTACAAGTTTGAGGAAGACAGTTTCAATCGGGAGGAAACCTCTAATGTGTTAGAAATTTTGGAAAAGGTTTTTATAAATATTTTACTGAGTTATCAAAATTAACCAGTTATCCTTGCATTTCAGATTTTTGATCATCAATCCACAACTTTGAAAAACATTTACCCTTTTCGTTTTATTTATTTTAGAGGGAGCCAACTACAGAGGAAACAAGCATATTGAAGAATCATGCAGTATTCAAAGAAATGCTAAGGGTATTTACAAGTACTCTCTTAAATAATAATCAGCTAGTACTACTGTACTGATCAAGCAGGCAATGAATTTTTCATTACTCGCACTTAACAGTCCTTATAAAGTAAAATGCATGACTTATACTCCTGGGTTTAACATTGTATTTCAATCTGTAATTAATGAATAACATTTCATTTATAATTATATAGCAATTTTCAGACAATTTGCAACCACTTACTGAACCTGAATTACTCAGTGAAAATCAAATCTTCTTATAACTTCTTTGCAAATAATGAATATAGCATGTTTTAATTGTCAGGCTTCAAATCAGTGAATTTTTCTTTGTTCTTAAATTTCATTTGTTGACGACCGTAATCTAGAACAAAAGAGATAAAAATCAAAACTGATTTGAAAGCTTTCGAAGGAAGAAAACGTCCAAAAACACACTGACTGCCATTTCTTTGTTTAAGTGTTATTACATTTTTTAATTTTGCAGGGTGTCCTTGTAGGGGAGCTCAAACCCATCAAAGAATCAGTTGGGACTTTAACCAACTTATATTCTCAGATGAGCAACCACCTATTATACAAACGAGAAAAAAGCAAAACCTCCAAACAGGTTTGTGAAAAAATATAATAGGCAATTACAATTATTTAAAATTATATTTAAATAATAAATTAATCACTGCCTGTAAAAATACTGTTGATGCAAGCTGAAACTGTGAAGAAAGTTGATTTTGTATCTGCATGTGGTACTGCTACACTCACATATTCATCTTAAAATATTAAATTATTTCTCTTCCTAATTTTTCGTTTAGTTTAACATGTACAGTGACAAAAAAGAAACTTCGGAATCCACATCTCCTCCTCCGGATTCAGCTGCAGGTGGGGCTGCAGACACTAAGACTCCACCCCCAAGATTGTTTGGTCAGCTTT
>CAXHUQ010000735.1:0-22897 GCA_964020085.1 Micromussa lordhowensis | reverse complement strand
TGTCTTAATCATAGTCAAATCCTGACAACTGTGCTATCTCTCTGGTTTTGAGGTCTTGTTTTGACAGAGTATGGCAAGGAAGCTTGACAAAGAAGGCCTCCTAGTGGTGATCTGGAAATCTAACCCAAGAGTTGGGAAGTTGATTCCGGAACTTGGTCTTCGTGGATGGATCCTGTTCTTGAGTTGTCAGGGAATCATTTGTGACATCCACCGGAAAGCGGTATCCCTTCCACAAGTCGGGAGTTTTTGCATGTATCAGCTCTAGAGTTACTAAGTTATCCAAGTAGTAATGGTACAATCAAATGAGTTTATTGTTTATTTAAATATTTAGACATTTCAAATTCTCTGCGGCAGTAATTACCGGTATGTCAATTGTATAGTGTACAAAGCATGGCTATGAATATTATTGTCTTTAAAATCCCCCTGAAGAGTGAGAGATCACCTAACAGGCTTGTTGGGATGAAAGTGTAGTCTTCGATGAAGTCTTCAATTCATTATCTTATCATTCATTATCTTATTATATATGTTTCGAAAACCAGGTCCAACCATGTCCAACGGGCCCAGTAAAGCCCAGTGTCTTATGGAGTAACTCAGCAGTGCTTACTTCAAGTTCTACACTCCACACTTGATCTAGCATAAGCAGAAATTGACAATAGAATCTCTTGTCCTCCCTTCTGTGGAAAAATTCAGGCTGATGACATCATATCACATGAAAGCCCTTTGCAAGAAATTGCCTCAATAAATATTAATTATAAATTTTCATTCATTTATCTTGTTACCTTGATACAGCTACTTTTATTTAAGTTATGCATATGTACATATAGATATATTTTTTATGTTAGCTTTTATTTATAGTTGATGTGATGTCTGAAAGGATTTTATCAACTAAATAAATTTAGTTGTACAATAATGATAGTCAAATCCTGACAACTGTGATATCTCTCTGGTTTTGAGGTCTTGTTTTGACAGGGTGTGGTATGGAAGCTTGACAAAGAAGGTCTCCTACTGGTGATCTGGAAATGTAAACCAAGAGTTGGTAAGTTGATTCCGGAACTTGGTCTTTGTGGATGGATCCTGTTCTTGAGTTGTCAGGGAATCATTTGTGACCTCCACCGGAAAGCGGCATCCCTTCCGCAAGTCGGGACTTTTGGCATGTCTCAGCTCTAGAGTTACTGGGTTATCCAAGTAGTAATGGTACAATCAAATAAGTTTATTGTTTATTTAAATATTTAGACATTTCAAATTCTCTGCAACAGTAATTACCGGTATGTAAATTGTATAGTGTATAAAGCATGGCTATGAATATTATTGTCTCTAAAATCCCCCTGAAGAGTGAGAGATCACCTAACAGGCTTGTTGGGATGAAAGTGTAGTCTTTGATGAAGTCTTCAATTCATTATCTTATCATTCATTATCTTATTATATATGTTTCGAAAACCAGGTCCAACCATGTCCAACGGGCCCAGTAAAGCCCAGTGTCTTATGGAGTAACTCAGCAGTGCTTACTTCAAGTTCTACACTCCACACTTGATCTAGCATAAGCAGAAATTGACAATAGAATCTCTTGTCCTCCCTTCTGTGGAAAAATTCAGGCTGATGACATCATATCACATGAAAGCCCTTTGCAAGAAATTGCCTCAATAAATATTAATTATAAATTTTCATTCATTTATCTTGTTACCTTGATACAGCTACTTTTATTTAAGTTATGCATATGTACATATAGATATATTTTTTATGTTAGCTTTTATTTATAGTTGATGTGATGTCTGAAAGGATTTTATCAACTAAATAAATTTCGTTGTACAATAATGATAGTCAAATCCTGACAACTGTGATATCTCTCTGGTTTTGAGGTCTTGTTTTGACAGGGTGTGGCATGGAAGCTTGACAAAGAAGGTCTCCTACTGGTGATCTGGAAATCTAAACCAAGAGTTAGTAAGTTGATTCCGGAACTTGGTCTTTGTGGATGGATCCTGTTCTTGAGTTGTCAGGGAATCATTTGTGACATCCACCGGAAAGCGGCATCCCTTCCACAAGTCGGGACTTTTGTCTCAGCTCTAGAGTTACTGGGTTATCCAAGTAGTAATGGTACAATCAAATAAGTTTATTGTTTATTTAAATATTGCCTCAATCATTGGACACTAAACTGCCTTAAAATCATAGTCAATGCCTGAAAGCTATGCTAATTCTACTAAGTATATAGCATGTTCTTCACTCAGCACAAGTCAGACTGACTTGATACTATGGATACAAGTACAAAGAAACCACACCCCATCAACTTCCCTTGGATTAAGGGCCAGGAACGCCAAATAGGTATCCAAAATTAGCCACACTCCTATAGATATTAGAACATAAAACCCTGTTGGGCTTAAAATTTTCTTTAGCTCCAACTGAATAACAAACTAGTTTGATTCTGACAGTTATTTTTTATCTGGAAATAATTTAATATAATAAGTTAAGTTAAGTTATATGTGTGTATATACATATATGTTTTTATATTTTTATATTTATATTTTTCTATAGATGTGTAAACGATGTTGGTTAACCAACATCCAAGTATCGATTTTGTAAGTGCTGAAGAAGCCCGAACGGGCGAAACGTCCATGTATTAAAGACCACAAAGAGAAAAGTTCGCATCTTCTTCTGTTTATTCTACCTTTATATATTTCTATATATATAAGAAGAAATTGCTAATTGGGTTGTCAATGGCAATGCCAAGCCTGACAAGGCTTTTGGAACCATCAAAACCCATCCAGGGGAATCCCCTTCGGCTCATTACATCGTGCTGCGCACCGCCATTGAAAACCTTTCAGCATTTACCGAATTTTATCTTAAGCCTCTAGCCCAAACCTTGCCATTTAGACATTTCAAATGGTAATTATGTAAATTTTATAGTATATAAAGCATGGTTATGAATATTATTGTCATTAAATCCCCTGAAGAGTCTTGTTTGATTCTGACAGTTTGCCTTTTTAGTATTTTTTATCTGCAAATAATTTAATATTCAAGAGTTTTCATTGGCTTAGCGATCATGGGCTATGAGCCATTATGCCATGCTCTAAAAATGTTTTAGAGTCCGCATGTTATTGAAAAGTGCAGTAATGACTTGAATATTAGCGCAAATAAGTGTTTTCTCTCTTTTGCATCCCATCATCTAGTCAAAACTTTTGCCTAAGGGATCCACTCGGCGCCATTTAAGGTGATTCCTGAGAAATAAAATTTAGCGATGATTTTTTTTGAAAATTTACCTGAATGTTCTCTACCAAGCACTGTTTCGGAAAATAAAATTAAAATGATAGATCACCATTTTCGTTTAAGAGATGTGATTATAATAATGACCTGCAAAATAGAAACCTCTCAAATAGGGACACCTCGCTCTGTCCTTTCGGTGTACGTGTGATAGAGGTATGACTGTATATGTATCTACTCGGATTTCGAAAATGTACACTCCGGTGAGAATTTATGTCTATGAGCTTCCGCGTTTCCGCGCTTCCGCGTTTCCTCATTTTTTAAAGTTTGACAACAAAATTCCCAGTACTTGTTTAGAACTGTTCATCGTTATCGCCTGCCTAATATGAAGTGCTTAAGTTAAATATTTCACAAGGAAAGTTACTCGCGTGTTTCAAAGTAGGACACTTAGCCGTATTCCATGATAAGCAAAACATGACTATTCGAAGCGCGTTTTTTCTATGATACAATTACCAATTGAATTTTGTAAACCGGTCATATAACGCATAGTTATATACTTTAGAAGAATTCAGAGCGATTTCTAGTAACAATCCAAAGGACAGGACACACAGACAGAACGTGTACCATCATTTCACAAGTGCGAAACTTCACCTTATAACTGAGTACTTGTTTAAATATCGCTGTTCAACATTTCAGTACACAGTTATAGTGTATACTTGAAAAGAGAATTCAGATTTTCAGTGTACTAGATTCTTTAGGGTTTGCTTATACGGAAGAATATAGTTGTATACCTGCTTTTTAGAGGAAATATTACACTTCGAGTTAACTATGCTCATTTTACAAAATTCACGCGCGCGCCGTACACTTGAAATTGCCGAACTCGATTTCAATTTATTTCGCATAAGCTGCACTTCTGAATCAGAAAATTCGCTCCTTGGACGGGTAAGACTTATTCCTTGCACAATTAAGAGTTTGTTCCCCCTTGTAAGCATTTTAAATCCTATAAGAACGGAACGTGGAATGTGCACACAACAGTTCCCGCGCAAACACTTTCCCATCGATTGTCTTAAAAGAGATCGCTAAAAATTAATGCGGAAAGTTAAATTTTCTGCTCTTTTCAAGTGGAAGAGTTGATCTTTTTCTAGAAAAGTAGAATTGCTGGAACCTTTCACTGAGTCCATAGCCCTCACTCAACACCTTTTTAGCGTATTTAGTATTCTCTTCGTTCGAATCCAACGACTTCAAATCACCGACTTCGAAGCGATATATCTCTTTAGAGTTAATAGCTACTATACATCGGCAAAGACTAAATATGTTTCTTAGCAATCCATCTTTATTGTGTTAAAATTTCAGAAAAATCGAACGAAACCAGAGTTAATTAGTCAAAACTTTTGCCTAAGGGATCCACTCGGCGCCATTTAAGGTGATTCCTGAGAAATAAAATTTAGCGATGAGTTTTTTTGAAAATTTACCTGAATGTTCTCTACCAAGCACTGTTTCGGAAAATAAAATTGAAATGATAGATCACCATTTTCGTTTAAGAGATGTGATTATAATAATGACCTGCAAAATAGAAACCTCTCAAATAGGGACACCTCGCTCTGTCCTTTCGGTGTACGTGTGATAGAGGTATGACTGTATATGTATCTACTCGGATTTCGAAAATGTACACTCCGGTGAGAATTTATGTCTATGAGCTTCCGCGTTTCCGCGTTTCCGCGCTTCCGCGTTTCCTCATTTTTTAAAGTTTGACAACAAAATTCCCAGTACTTGTTTAGAACTGTTCATCGTTATCGCCTGCCTAATATGAAGTGCTTAAGTTAAATATTTCACAAGGAAAGTTACTCGCGTGTTTCAAAGTAGGACACTTAGCCGTATTCCATGATAAGCAAAACATGACTATTCGAAGCGCGTTTTTTCTATGATACAATTACCAATTGAATTTTGTAAACCGGTCATATAACGCATAGTTATATACTTTAGAAGAATTCAGAGCGATTTCTAGTAACAATCCAAAGGACAGGACACACAGACAGAACGTGTACCATCATTTCACAAGTGCGAAACTTCACCTTATAACTGAGCACTTGTTTAAATATGGCTGTTCAACATTTCAGTACACAGTTATAGTGTATACTTGAAAAGAGAATTCAGATTTTCAGTGTACTAGATTCTGTAGGGTTTGCTTATACGGAAGAATATAGTTGTATACCTGCTTTTTAGAGGAAATATTACACTTCGAGTTAACTATGCTCATTTTACAAAATTCACGCGCGCGGCGAACACTTGAAATTGCCGAACTCGATTTCAATTTATTTCGCATAAGCTGCACTTCTGAATCAGAAAATTCGCTCCTTGGACGGGTAAGACTTATTCCTTGCACAATTAAGAGTTTGTTCCCCCTTGTAAGCATTTTAAATCCTATAAGAACGGAACGTGGAATGTGCACACAACAGTTCCCGCGCAAACACTTTCCCATCGATTGTCTTAAAATTTCAAAGTATTATATTTCCGTGTCTTTTTACCTTTTAGCCACAAAATTTATACAAGTTGTTTGTCTGTGTCGAAGTTTACAGTGTGTATAATGTCATTTTCGTACGTTCAATTGGTCATTACTGCGCATGTGCTGCATTTTTCAATAAACATTTCCCCATACATTCTCTTCAAATTTCAAAGTATTATATTTTCGTGTGTTTTTACTTTTTAACCACAAAATTTATACAAGTTGTTTGCCTGTGTCTAAGTTTACAGTGTGCACAATTTCATGTTCGTACGTTCAATTGGTAGTTACTGCGCATGCTCTAAACATCGTAATTTTCCAATACATTGTCTTAAAATTTCAAAATACTGCCTTTTCATGTGTTTTTAACGTTTTACTACAAAATTTACACAAGTTGTTTGTTTCTGTCTAAGTTTACAGTGTGCACAATTTGAGGCGCGTACGTTGAATTTGTCGTTACTGCGCATGTACCGAATTTTTTCATACATTTCTTCTTATTTTACGATAGTCGTAACTTTGAAAATCGTAGAGCAATTGACAAATGCTTTGAAACAGAAAAACTGTGCATGATATTTACCTATTCAATATACGCAGAAGTTGTCACTGTCTTTGATAAAGTACTGCGCATGCCCTAAATATCGTCAAGTTTTCATAAGACATTTTCAGAATGCTCTATCTTCCTCATTTTTTAAAGTTTGACAACAAAATTCCCAGTACTTGTTTAGAACTGTTCATCGTTATCGCCTGCCTAATATGAAGTGCTTAAGTTAAATATTTCACAAGGAAAGTTACTCGCGTGTTTCAAAGTAGGACACTTAGACGTATTCCATGATAAGCAAAACATGACTATTCGAAGCGCGTTTTTTCTATGATACAATTACCAATTGAATTTTGTAAACCGGTCATATAACGCATAGTTATATACTTTAGAAGAATTCAGAGCGATTTCTAGTAACAATCCAAAGGACAGGACACACAGACAGAACGTGTACCATCATTTCACAAGTGCGAAACTTTACCTTATAACTGAGCACTTGTTTAAATATCGCTGTTCAACATTTCAGTATTAGGACCTTCTGTTGTACGTTTTCTTGTTAGTCACCTGTACGAAGGTAAGAAAAAAAAAGCGGGCATTTTAAGCTTTCGGATGAAAATATTTTAGCGTCAATATTGTCCGCTTTTCATCCAGGAACGTTTTTAACCGCAGAATAAGGTACCTTTTCCGCGCTTTTAAAGAGATCGCTAAAAATTAATGCGGAAAGTTAAATTTTCTGCTCTTTTCAAGTGGAAGAGTTGATCTTTTTCTAGAAAAGTAGAATTGCTGGAACCTTTCACTGAGTCCATAGCCCTCACTCAACACCTTTTTAGCGTATTTAGTATTCTCTTCGTTCGAATCCAACGACTTCAAATCACCGACTTCGAAGCGATATATCTCTTTAGAGTTAATAGCTACTATACATCGGCAAAGACTAAATATGTTTCTTAGCAATCCATCTTTATTGTGTTAAAATTTCAGAAAAATCGAACGAAACCAGAGTTAATTAGAATTTTTTTTGTGAGTCCACTATGACTTCCCTTGTGGACTAACAAAATACGCAGCGGTCAGTCATAGAATGATTCCGGCAATTCTGCTTTTTTTACAAAAAGATCAACTCTGCTAATTGAAAAGAGCAGAAAAATAAACTTTCTGCATTTATTTCTCATAGAACAAATGCAAAATTGTTACCTTATTTGTTAATGCGAGTCGATTAGTTGAAAAGTTAAAAAAGGTACCTTTTAAGAAAAAAAAAAGATTTTTAACCGCAGAATAAGGTACCTTTTCCGCGCTTTTAAAGAGATCGCTTCAACCTGAAAAAAGGGTACCTTTTTCGCGCTTTAAAGCTTTGTTTGGTAAAGTGAGAAATGCATGAAAAGTGGACAATATTGGCTTCAAAATATTTGCACTCGAAAGCTTAAAATACCCGCCTTACATAACAGAAAGCGACGTTTCGGTCAAAAAAAAAGCTAGAATTATTGCCTGAGAGCTGACAATTGAATTCTTCCCACTCCACAAGAGCTGGATCCTTTGCTAGTTTCCAGCTCTCCTGGGTTAGAGGCCTCAAAAAGGGATATGGGAACGAGAATGAAAAAATTCCCGTCAGCCATTTCGTCAATGGATCTCTGTTTTGACCGAATGACCACGAAAAACTCTGTGAACTTCGATCTTTTTCACCTCTTCCCTCGGCGCCATGCAGTCCATCGTTTCCTACCGGCTGACTTCTTCAGACGAGTCGAGCTCAGATGAATCCGATATTCAGCTCCAAACGCCTTCTAAGAGGCCACGCACGAGCAATTTCATGTTGCAGACAGAAACAGACGTTGATTGCGACGATCTGATCGAAGAAGGAGCAACCACGTGCACAGAAGAAACGACAGCAGAAGAATCACCAGAAAAACCAGAAGAATCACCAGAAAATCCAGAAGAATCAACAGAAGAAAAACCAGAAGAATCAACAGAAGAAGAAAGCAACTGCGTCGTACCCATGACCGAATTCAAACTTCGCAAACAGTCATATGCATTGGACATTGGACAATTGCCGCTGGAAATGCAGACATTTCTGCGCGAACTGAAAACCTTCTTCACTCGTCCAGTCCAGCTGGAAAGACAAGCAAGACCTTTGGCAACATCGACATACCAGAAAACCCAGGAAAGAATATTATGTGAGTTTATTGTCTGAGTTATTTCGCTCGCACAGTGTTGTTCAATAATTTAACGATTTTACGATGTGCAAACGAATTGATTTTCCCTTTTCATGCCCTTAGGCTTTCTTGGATTCTTGAGGTCTCGCCCTGGTGTGATACTGCAACCCGACGTCTTCCTACGTCAGTCTCTGTTGGAATCTTATCTGGATTTTCTCAAGGTGACGTGTAATGAATTTTTTGACGTTTGCGTGGGAACTGGGCCGAAATTGAGCGGCCATGTTGTGACGTGTCATTTATGTTTCTAGTTTTGAAATCCATTTGTAAACATCTGCTCAAAGGAGACTAAAGTCTTCAGAAAGATTGTGTTTTCTGAACGGAAACTACCACAGTTTCCGTTATAAAAATTTGTGGAATCAGTTCATACTGTAAAGTTCAACGAACGTTTCAGCCTGAAATTTGCACGCCAGACACAGTCGTGTTTCAGGGTATATCGATTACAGTATCTGATGCGTGAATTCATCTTATTGACTGCAGAATTTGTTTTCCTGCAAGTACGTGAGGTCAAAATTTCACTTCTAAAAAGTGATATTTACAACTATTGTTATTCTTGTTAAAACCGTACTTCCCGGTGTACGAGTCGAGCCCTGCATTTTTTTGACCACAAAATTGAGCTTGTAACAGTTTAAGGCATGTTTACTGAACAAAAATATTTTTTTTTAGTCGTGGATACGCGGAGCGTAGAAACGACTAATTGTTAGGGGGCAGAATATGTGTCACTCGCTCAGATGTAAACAAATCAATATGTCGACGGTAAACCAATTGATATTGACTTTTCCAAACTTTGCGGAATGCCCAATTCTACCATCGAGATTACCGTGGAAGAAAATTCTGAACTTATTTACCACTGACAGTGATCAGCATTAGAAAAAATTTTATCTCAAAACCAGAAATATGTGTATATGTAAACCAGTTGGAATCACTCGTGCAAAAGGGTGAAAGTTGTATTTTGCTCTTGATTGTGTTTGTTTTCAAAACAAGAACTGCGAAACATAAAAGGGCCGCTCAAGTGTCAGTTGTCTTTGATGATGAACTTGTACATGTTGTTCAATATGAAGTGTAAGAAATGAAATCATAGCTATTGTGCTTCAAGGGCAAAGTTATTTACTTCAGGTGATATCGACTTAGACCCGGAACCTATTGTTACTCAGGGAAATAATCCAAACAATCTTATTGCATTGTTACAATTTCGATTTGCACAACATGGGATTAGCTGTAATTGTTCCGTCACCTGTAACAATTTTCCGTACACAGCTTTTTTTTCTTATTTGATTTTTCTAAATTTAAGAAATACTTGTTGCTTGTAAACATTCCAGTTCTTCAAGGTTTTCTTTCGACGGGTCATTTTCGCAATTTTTGGTACAGCTCTGTAATTTTTCATCCAAATCTTGGACCTTGGCTTTGCTGCTGTGGCCTTTTTCTTTGCTGTACTTGATAGTTATTTTCAAGTTTCAAGTTCAAGTTCAAGTTTATTATTAAATCAACAAAATTTTACAAAAACAACGCTAACCCGCAAATAGCTGAGGCTAATCTAGGCGGGTAGCGAGTAAGACTGTTTAAAGAGTAAATCAAATGTTAGTGTTACATACCAGTAAAGAGATGAAACAAATGCACGTCTAGCAAATAAATAAATAAATAAATAAATAAGTAGGTAAATAAGTAGGTAAATGAATAAATGGATGAAATAGAAATCGCAATTAGACAAAGCTATTTTGAGTATTTATTTTGAAATTTATCGATTAGAAAAGATGTGCCAACATAATCGTCCTCTTCCATTAAAGCTTGTTAGTTATTGTTTTCGACTGACTGTTCAGGGCTACTTCCTGAATCTTGATAAACAGTGTAATGCTTTTTTTCTCTCTCTCTCTCTCTCCTTTTGCAGGACCAACGAAATTTGTCAGCTGCCACCATATCCAACCACTGCTCTTCGCTTCTGTATCCTGCGAAATTCCTTCACCGGGAGAGCGCACCCGTTTACCAGGACATCCCTGTCATTAAGCAGCTAAGAACACAGGCAACACTTCTACAGCGTCAAGGCGATGTCGAACGTCCTCAAACTAAGGAAGAGCTGACGCTTCTGAACCGTTGGCTTGACTGGTAAGCGCTAGTAATATTATTTTACTGCTTTGTGTTGGGTGACAGGAGAGCTTGTCATGCAGTTTTAACGTGTCACCTGTCCTGCGAAAACGTACGGCCAAGCCAAATGGCAACAGACATGAAATAACTTTTAGGTAGAAACACACATAAGAACTCGCACAGTTATGACTCAAAAACATGCAGAACTTTGTGCTGAGAGAATGCCTTTTCCATCCTTGACAGTACCTCTGCGTCCTTTCAACTGAAAATTAAGGAGGCCATGTCAATTTAACACTTTCGTTGTAATTTTTTGACACTGCAACTGTATTCGCAACTGACGACGGATGTTGATTATCCGAAACATGTTTTGTAAACTTGGAAGTGCGTGTTTCTAACTAAAAGCTATTTTTGACATTGTAAACAGTATAAACCTTACTGATTGTCATCAGAGGGTAATTAGAATTTAGTGAATTGAAAATTAACCAACTCTTGAGACTTTGTTGAAAAACGTTTCACTTCTTTGTCATTTAATTTTAAAAGAGGATAGAGTAGTCCTCTCTACCCTCTGTGTATCCATGTCTGAAACCTACATGTATGAATAACTGCAGCCTAATATCACTATGCAACATTTTGCAGGGAACAGATTGTGAATGCGTGCAGCGTGCAGAGAGATTACTTTGAGATGGCTGTCAACAAAAGAGATAAGGCCCGGGAATGCTGCGACTTGGTTATCTTGGCAATGTATGTTTTCATTCCGCCGGGCCGCGGCGTCGAAGTTCGCACGCTAGAGATTCAAACCAACTGGCAACAATTTCATCCTGCGCAGGTCAAAGATAAGAATGTCCTCTTGGTGAAGGGATCAGAAGAGGTCACGCTTTACTTCCACAACTATAAGACTGCAAAGTTCTTTGGCCGCCAGGAGCTTACTCTGAAGGTAAGACAATGCAGCAGATATTTAGTACGAATATTCAGTTGTTTTTTGTTTCTTTTTCTCTCTCTCTCTGGGATAAACCAGTAGTTGTTTCATAGTCCCATATGCTGTGATTATTTTTCTAATGATATCACGATACTTCCTAAGATGTTGCACTTAAAGGGAAACTCATCCATACCATTTTCTTCTGACCATAGACAGATCATGAGCTGTGCAAAATACTCCTCGACTTTGTGAACAATCACCGTCCCCAATTGGTTGGCAAAGAAAGTGGCGACATCTTGCTTCTGGTAAGTAGTCTCAAGCTATAATGCAGTAACTTGCTGTCAATCCATTAGGTGTGATTAAAAGGGCAAATTCACCCCCGATTCTACTAGAAATCTAAACCCTAACCCTGCTATTGGAGCAACTGTGGCCAAGTTTCTGGGATTTATCTTCAAGAATCCTGAAGTCACCTCCAAAAACCACGCATTCACCCTCAAAATAAAAGTTGGGGACTTGTAATAAAGGCCAATCACCCTGCCAAATTTGATGCAGGAATGTTTTTTGGGTTGTGTTGGGGTACATTGCCTCGGAGTTTCATTTTCATTTTCAGTTGTGGGGTGGTTTAGTTCAAATTAGCATTCTCGGCAGTCTAGACGGGTGAATTTACCCGATTCTTCATTCCACAGGAATGAATCTTTCAAAATTCAGGGGTGAATGTCAGTATTTCTTAACCCCACTTGGGGGTGAATTGTCCTTACACTCATTCTCCTTGAGATGTACAAACAACAACATTCACCCTAACTTTGGTTCTATTTGCTTCATTGCAGAACAGAAATGGAGCAATGTTTAGCAGTTCCTCCTTTTCAAGCCACATTAAGAACCTTTTCCAGAAACTGACAGGGACTGTGGTATCCATCAACATGATTCGGAGTTCATTTGTGACCTGGGCTTATGGCAGAGAGTAAGTATTGAATAGTTGACTTCTTTATTTGTAGAAAGCCCAACATGAAGAAAGTGTACACTTTTGTTTAGGGTTAGGAGATTTTCATCACAACAAGCTTCAGAACTAGAGTTTATCGCTTATTGGCTGAAAGAAAAGAGAAAGTTTTCACGTGCATGTTTATATCATTATTAAGTAGTCGTATGCTTTGTCTTTTTCAATTTGCAATGAACTTGCATTACCCTAAGTGGCTCATGCAATCTCACCCTTTTGAAAAACTCACTCCTGCAGATTAACTTCAAATTGAACGAGAAAAACTGCGTAGCTCATACAAATGTAATAGACGGATAATTTCGTCACAACATTGTCAAAGTGAACTTAGCTACCATCAGTAAGAGGACAGATGCGTCAAAAACAAATGATGGAACAAACATTTCCTAGAAATGCAAGCTGCAACATCCACGCTTATTGCGGTGTGTTTTGTTTTTTCAATAGTGACGCTTCAGATGCCCTCAAAGCTTCGCTGGCTTCTGCTTTAGGTCATTCCAGGAAACAGGCTGAGAAAACATACGATAGACGAACAGCCAACGAAAGGAAAGAATGCGCTGTTCGCGTAGCAAGAGAATATGCCCAGGACGTTGTCTCTAATCCAGGCGTGATGGAAACCACAGCCACTGACACTTCTCATGTGCAGCCACCAGCTACTACCAACATAAAGCTGGCCCAATTTGTAGGACTGATTGAAGAAGACAGCACACTGAGAAGTCCCAAAATTTTGATTGGACAGGTCCATGCTTTCTTAGCAAATGGTAAGGCTTCTCTGCTGTGGTACAAAGCCTACAAGAACTATTTCAAACTTGAATTAGATGGAGAACAGTGGATCGAAGATGTCGCTTGTCTCGTACCCGTGGAAATGACACCTGTCAGGAATAAAGTGGGACTTTATCGTTTGAATAACAGCTTGCGATCTATTCACAAATCCCTCACAGATGACTAGCCACTAGACTCTGACATGTACTTTTAACTTTAAACTTCATCGCAGTTCAATAGAATTATCTTACCAGCTGACAGTTCCTCAAAACATTTTTTTGTCGAAATAGTAGTGAGAAGGAATTTTATTGGAAGACCGTTGATCAGGACTGAAATTCTCTCAACATTGACTGGTGAGTCCTCATGTTTTTAGTCTTTTGAAAACAATAATCGAAATGTCTGGAATGATGAGATGGAATTTTAGGGGCCCGGGCTCAATTTTGGCATTCAAATTACCTTTTCGAAATTCATCGGATCTGCATTGCTCTGGTGAAGTCAGCTGGTGGGAAAAATTGCATTGACGTGTTGTCTGAGGAAACTTGAATTAATGACTTGAATTAATGACTAGCCACGAGACTCTGACATGTACTTTTAACTTTAAACTTCATCGCAGTTCAATAGAATTATCTTACCAGCTGACAGTTCCTCACAACATTTTTTTGGTCTTGAAATTCACTGTCAACATAGTAGTGAGAAGGAATTTTATTGGAAGACCGTTGATCAGGACTGAAATTCTCTCAACATTGACTGGTGAGTCCTCATGTTTTTAGTCTTTTGAAAACAATAATCGAAATGTCTGGAATGATGAGATGGAATTTTAGGGGCCCGGGCTCAATTTTGGCATTCAAATTACCTTTTCGAAATTCATCGGATCTGCATTGCTCTGGTGAAGTCAGCTGGTGGGAAAAATTGCATTGACGTGTTGTCTGAGGAAACTTGAATTAATGACTTGAATTAATGACTAGCCACGAGACTCTGACATGTACTTTTAACTTTAAACTTCATCGCAGTTCAATAGAATTATCTTACCAGCTGACAGTTCCTCACAACATTTTTTTGGTCTTGAAATTCACTGTCGACATAGTAGTGAGAAGGAATTTTATTGGAAGACCGTTGATCAGGACTGAAATTCTCTCAACATTGACTGGTGAGTCCTCATGTTTTTAGTCTTTTGAAAACAATAATCGAAATGTCTGGAATGATGAGATGGAATTTTAGGGGCCCGGGCTCAATTTTGGCATTCAAATTACCTTTTCGAAATTCATCGGATCTGCATTGCTCTGGTGAAGTCAGCTGGTGGGAAAAATTGCATTGACGTGTTGTCTGAGGAAACTTGAATTGATGACTTGAATTAATGACTAGCCACGAGACTCTGACATGTACTTTTAACTTTAAACTTCATCGCAGTTCAATAGAATTATCTTACCAGCTGACAGTTCCTCACAACATTTTTTTGGTCTTGAAATTCACTGTCGACATAGTAGTGAGAAGGAATTTTATTGGAAGACCGTTGATCAGGACTGAAATTCTCTCAACATTGACTGGTGAGTCCTCATGTTTTTAGTCTTTTGAAAACAATAATCGAAATGTCTGGAATGATGAGATGGAATTTTAGGGGCCCGGGCTCAATTTTGGCATTCAAATTACCTTTTCGAAATTCATCGGATCTGCATTGCTATGGTGAAGTCAGCTGGTGGGAAAAATTGCATTGACGTGTTGTCTGAGGAAACTTGAATTAATGACTAGCCACGAGACTCTGACATGTACTTTTAACTTTAAACTTCATCGCAGTTCAATAGAATTATCTTACCAGCTGACAGTTCCTCACAACATTTTTTTGGTCTTGAAATTCACTGTCGACATAGTAGTGAGAAGGAATTTTATTGGAAGACCGTTGATCAGGACTGAAATTCTCTCAACATTGACTGGTGAGTCTGCATGTTTTTAGTCTTTTGAAAACAATAATCGAAATGTCTGGAATGATGAGATGGAATTTTAGGGGCCCGGGCTCAATTTTGGCATTCAAATTACCTTTTCGAAATTCATCGGATCTGCATTGCTCTGGTGAAGTCAGCTGGTGGGAAAAATTGCATTGACGTGTTGTCTGAGGAAACTTGAATTAATGACTTGAATTAATGACTAGCCACGAGACTCTGACATGTACTTTTAACTTTAAACTTCATCGCAGTTCAATAGAATTATCTTACCAGCTGACAGTTCCTCACAACATTTTTTTGGTCTTGAAATTCACTGTCGACATAGTAGTGAGAAGGAATTTTATTGGAAGACCGTTGATCAGGACTGAAATTCTCTCAACATTGACTGGTGAGTCTGCATGTTTTTAGTCTTTTGAAAACAATAATCGAAATGTCTGGAATGATGAGATGGAATTTTAGGGGCCCGGGCTCAATTTTGGCATTCAAATTACCTTTTCGAAATTCATCGGATCTGCATTGCTCTGGTGAAGTCAGCTGGTGGGAAAAATTGCATTGACGTGTTGTCTGAGGAAACTTGAATTAATGACTTGAATTAATGACTAGCCACGAGACTCTGACATGTACTTTTAACTTTAAACTTCATCGCAGTTCAATAGAATTATCTTACCAGCTGACAGTTCCTCACAACATTTTTTTGGTCTTGAAATTCACTGTCGACATAGTAGTGAGAAGGAATTTTATTGGAAGACCGTTGATCAGGACTGAAATTCTCTCAACATTGACTGGTGAGTCTGCATGTTTTTAGTCTTTTGAAAACAATAATCGAAATGTCTGGAATGATGAGATGGAATTTTAGGGGCCCGGGCTCAATTTTGGCATTCAAATTACCTTTTCGAATTCATCGGATCTGCATTGCTCTGGTGAAGTCAGCTGGTGGGAAGAATTGCATTGACGTATTAGAATAATTGTCACTCACATGTGCTATGAACTGGCTTTTTGTCTGAGAAGCCAGTCTGTTTTTAGCTGTGATTTCTTGATCATGAATGATGTCAAACTGCTTTTTTCTGTCGATCAGGACTCAAATTCTCTGACAATTTTGGCATTAAATATATCTTTCGAATTCATCGGAAATTCAGCTCATTCCGCATGAAAACACTGAGAAGAGAGTTCAAAACATCCTTCGCGCAAGTGTTTTCACGGGTTTTTTCTCGTTCAATTTGGAATTAATTTGCACTTTCAGCTTTTCTGAAATTGATTCCAAATTGAACTCGAAACCGCGTGATTACCTGTGCAAATCAAGTTTGGTTAACTGGCAAATTCCCGTCGTATTTGAAGGTCGAAATACACGGCAGGAAAAATGGCAGTAATGTTATGGTGTAAATTTATCTTTATTCCCAGAATAGTCTGATCAGTTGTAGCAACAATATTATTGAGGGAATTTTATTGCGAGCTAATATTTTTCATTCATCTGAGCTTGACTCGTCGGACGAAGTCAGCCGGTAGGGAGCGTTCGGATTGCATGGTGGGAACTGAGGAACAACGTGTGAAGAGGTGAAAAGGAATTTGATCAACGCCGATGTTCTCCCAACGTCGACAATTTATGTTTTGAGTGGTGAAAGTCACTACATGTACTCCCAGAATAGTTTAATCAGTCGTAGGAATGATATCGTGAGAATAATACTCGTTACTGGTAGTCGGGGATAAGCCTTCGTTATGCAGGTTCTCAAGTCCGATTAAGTCGGCAATTCTCATAAGATGTGTGTTGCATTGTAATTGCATTGTATTATTTCATTCTTAGAATTTATTGACACAATAAACAGTTTAGTGACTTGATGAGATCTGTCTTGCATTCTATCATTTTGTCAGAGAATCTTGAAAAACTGAGATCTGTGCCAATCGATTTCAGTAGCAAGCCACAATTTAAGTTTGTGATAAAAAATCAGGAAGTTGGTAATTTCATTTTTCCAGGCCGGAAAAATTTCCAGGCAAATATTTCCGAGCGCTGCCTGGGAACGAGGTTGATAAGCAAAATGGCGGACGTGTTTCTTGTAGATCACGGAAGCTGGCTAGTTAGTATTTCAGTCGCCTGAAAGCGCTAAATGTCCCTTTTTGCTGTCCGAGGAAAATGTCTTGAGTCGCAGAGAAGTTCGTGAGGGCCGTCGATGGATAAGCTGGCCGCCATTTGACGACCTGCCTGATGCCAGCATCGCAGGATCGCATGATATAGCACAATCGGAAGGTAGATTTAATAGTCCTGTAATAATTTGCTTTCGATTTAAGCAATAGAGCACTTTTTCCGTCTTTATATAGCCTCATGTAAACACGAGGAGGGCTGGGAGAATTCGAGACAGTTATGCAAACCCGAGGCACATACAGTCGAGGGTTCGTAACAACAAAAACAACAATTTATTTACCCCATAAACTTACATACATGCAGATAAATTATTCAAATAGATAGAGATAAAATAATATAACGGGGTCTGGCTGCCTGAAATAACTGAAAACTTAAAAGGGGCAGGCAGGCAGCATTACAATTTGTTTAGGATAATTTAGGTCGGACGGACACACATACATCACAATAGAAAAATATGGAAGGTAAAGCACAATAGTAGCAATATAAAAACCATACATTATTCGTTATTATTGCAAAACCATACAGTCACCAAATTCACACCCCAAGCAATTGACTTTGGAGTCAAACGCCCCTCCCCTCTCCCCCCAACGGGGGGTGAACTACTGCCACGTACACCTGCCCAACATACATACGTTTGTTCTCGAGCCCGCCTAGTGAAAAAACACCCTCTCCACAACTATTCTCGACTTGCTGCCAATTTTCTTGCAAAACCATACAGTCACCAAATTCACACCCCAAGCAATTGACTTTGGAGTCAAACGCCCCTCCCCTCTCCCCCCAACGGGGGGTGAACTACTGCCACGTACACCTGCCCAACATACATACGTTTGTTCTCGAGCCCGCCTAGTGAAAAAACACCCTCTCCACAACTATTCTCGACTTGCTGCCAATTTTCTTGCAAAACCATACAGTCACCAAATTCACACCCCAAGCAATTGACTTTGGAGTCAAACGCCCCTCCCCTCTCCCCCCAACGGGGGGTGAACTACTGCCACGTACACCTGCCCAACATACATACGTTTGTTCTCGAGCCCGCCTAGTGAAAAATTTTCTTGCAAACCATACAGTCACCATACAATCACCCTGCAAAATTTGATCCAGGAACGTCTTTTGGGGTCTGTTGGACTGGATTTACCTTGACTTTCATTTTTCATTTTCAGTTCAAGGCTGCCCAAACAGGCTGAATTAAGCCGATTCTGCATTCTACAGGTATGAACCTTTCATAGTTCAGCGGTGGAAGTCAGAGGAGGAAACTGTATTGTGAAACATGATTTTATTTTGGTGAGTTGACAAACTGGGGTAATTGTTTTGGCAGGGTAACAAGGCGAGGAAACTTGACAAGGCCACCTAGTTGATCTGGAAATCTGATCTAAGAGTTGGCCTGAACTTGGTTGTTTGTGGATGCATCCGGGTCAGGGAATCAGTTGTGGCGTCCACTGGAAAGCAACGTTTCAGCTTGAAAGCTGGCACTTCAAGTTGATAGCCATTTTGTTAGTCGAGCCACTCCAAATGACACTTTATAAGACTGATTTCTCACTTGAGGCTGTTATAGATGTCACCTGATGGAACAAATGAGAATATTTTTAAGTCCAGAGTTAAGAAATGTCTTAGTTTATCATTTATTTAAATATTTAGACATTTCAAATTCTCTGCAACAGTAATTAGTGGTATGTAAATTTTATAGTGTATAAAGCATGGCTATGAATATTATTGTCTTTAAAATCCCCCTGAAGAGTGAGAGATCACGGAACAGGCTTGTTGGGATGAAAGTGTAGTTTTTGATGAAGTCTTCAATTCATTATCTTATTATAATACATATATCTATATCTACCTGGAGTTTTGAAAATGGGGTCTGTTAATATGGTGCTATTAAGTTATTTTCGTCTGTAAACTTTATCAAACCAGCTTGACTTGATTAAGCCATTTCGATTTTTTGGATTTCAATTTCAATTTGACTTTGACTTTTCTCGACAGAGGTTGGGGTTGTATATCAGAAATATGCAAAACTGTCAGAATCAAACTAGTTTGTTATTAAGTTGAAGCCAAATTAAAATTTTAAGCCCAACAGGGTTTTATGTACTAATATCTCCAGGAGTGTGCCTAATTTTGGATATCTATTTGGAGTTCCTGTCCCGTAATCCAAGTGAAGGTGTTTGGGTGTGGTTTCTTTGTACTCTTATGCCTAGTATCAAGTGGCTTTGACTTGTGCTGAGTGGAGAACATGCTATATACTAGGTAGAGATAGCACAGTTTTCAGGCATTGACTATGATTTAAAGGCTGTCTAGTGTGCCATTATTGATGCAATTGCTTGCAAAGGGCTTTCCTGTGATATGATGACATGAGCCTAAATATTTCCACAGGTGGCCAAGAGATTCTAGTTTCATTTCCTGGTTATGCTATATAAAGTTTGGAGTGTATAACTTCAGGTAAGCACTGCTTAAGTTACTCTATAAGACACTTGGTCTTATAGAAATTATTGGTCTTGGAAAAATTCAGGCTCATGGTATCATATCACATGAAAGCCCTTTGCAATCAATTGCCTCAATATAATTATAATTATAATATTAATTATAAATTTTCATTCATTTATCTTGCTACCTTGATATATTTACTTTTATGTAAGTTATGCATATGTACGTATAGATATATTTTTTATGTTAGCTTTTATTTATTGTTGATGTGATGTCTGAAAGGATTTTATCAACTAAATAAATGTAGTTGTACAATAATAGCACACTAAACTGTCTTAATCATAGTCAAATCCTGACAACTGTGCTATCTCTCTGGTTTTGAGGTCTTGTTTTGACAGAGTATGGCAAGGAAGCTTGACAAAGAAGGCCTCCTAGTGGTGATCTGGAAATCTAACCCAAGAGTTGGGAAGTTGATTCCGGAACTTGGTCTTCGTGGATGGATCCTGTTCTTGAGTTGTCAGGGAATCATTTGTGACATCCACCGGAAAGCGGTATCCCTTCCACAAGTCGGGAGTTTTTGCATGTATCAGCTCTAGAGTTACTAAGTTATCCAAGTAGTAATGGTACAATCAAATGAGTTTATTGTTTATTTAAATATTTAGACATTTCAAATTCTCTGCGGCAGTAATTACCGGTATGTCAATTGTATAGTGTACAAAGCATGGCTATGAATATTATTGTCTTTAAAATCCCCCTGAAGAGTGATAGATCACCTAACAGGCTTGTTGGGATGAAAGTGTAGTCTTCGATGAAGTCTTCAATTCATTATCTTATCATTCATTATCTTATTATATATGTTTCGAAAACCAGGTCCAACCATGTCCAACGGGCCCAGTAAAGCCCAGTGTCTTATGGAGTAACTCAGCAGTGCTTACTTCAAGTTCTACACTCCACACTTGATCTAGCATAAGCAGAAATTGACAATAGAATCTCTTGTCCTCCCTTCTGTGGAAAAATTCAGGCTGATGACATCATATCACATGAAAGCCCTTTGCAAGAAATTGCCTCAATAAATATTAATTATAAATTTTCATTCATTTATCTTGTTACCTTGATACAGCTACTTTTATTTAAGTTATGCATATGTACATATAGATATATTTTTTATGTTAGCTTTTATTTATAGTTGATGTGATGTCTGAAAGGATTTTATCAACTAAATAAATTTAGTTGTACAATAATGATAGTCAAATCCTGACAACTGTGATATCTCTCTGGTTTTGAGGTCTTGTTTTGACAGGGTGTGGTATGGAAGCTTGACAAAGAAGGTCTCCTACTGGTGATCTGGAAATGTAAACCAAGAGTTGGTAAGTTGATTCCGGAACTTGGTCTTTGTGGATGGATCCTGTTCTTGAGTTGTCAGGGAATCATTTGTGACCTCCACCGGAAAGCGGCATCCCTTCCGCAAGTCGGGACTTTTGGCATGTCTCAGCTCTAGAGTTACTGGGTTATCCAAGTAGTAATGGTACAATCAAATAAGTTTATTGTTTATTTAAATATTTAGACATTTCAAATTCTCTGCAACAGTAATTACCGGTATGTAAATTGTATAGTGTATAAAGCATGGCTATGAATATTATTGTCTCTAAAATCCCCCTGAAGAGTGAGAGATCACCTAACAGGCTTGTTGGGATGAAAGTGTAGTCTTTGATGAAGTCTTCAATTCATTATCTTATCATTCATTATCTTATTATATATGTTTCGAAAACCAGGTCCAACCATGTCCAACGGGCCCAGTAAAGCCCAGTGTCTTATGGAGTAACTCAGCAGTGCTTACTTCAAGTTCTACACTCCACACTTGATCTAGCATAAGCAGAAATTGACAATAGAATCTCTTGTCCTCCCTTCTGTGGAAAAATTCAGGCTGATGACATCATATCACATGAAAGCCCTTTGCAAGAAATTGCCTCAATAAATATTAATTATAAATTTTCATTCATTTATCTTGTTACCTTGATACAGCTACTTTTATTTAAGTTATGCATATGTACATATAGATATATTTTTTATGTTAGCTTTTATTTATAGTTGATGTGATGTCTGAAAGGATTTTATCAACTAAATAAATTTCGTTGTACAATAATGATAGTCAAATCCTGACAACTGTGATATCTCTCTGGTTTTGAGGTCTTGTTTTGACAGGGTGTGGCATGGAAGCTTGACAAAGAAGGTCTCCTACTGGTGATCTGGAAATCTAAACCAAGAGTTAGTAAGTTGATTCCGGAACTTGGTCTTTGTGGATGGATCCTGTTCTTGAGTTGTCAGGGAATCATTTGTGACATCCACCGGAAAGCGGCATCCCTTCCACAAGTCGGGACTTTTGTCTCAGCTCTAGAGTTACTGGGTTATCCAAGTAGTAATGGTACAATCAAATAAGTTTATTGTTTATTTAAATATTGCCTCAATCATTGGACACTAAACTGCCTTAAAATCATAGTCAATGCCTGAAAGCTATGCTAATTCTACTAAGTATATAGCATGTTCTTCACTCAGCACAAGTCAGACTGACTTGATACTATGGATACAAGTACAAAGAAACCACACCCCATCAACTTCCCTTGGATTAAGGGCCAGGAACGCCAAATAGGTATCCAAAATTAGCCACACTCCTATAGATATTAGAACATAAAACCCTGTTGGGCTTAAAATTTTCTTTAGCTCCAACTGAATAACAAACTAGTTTGATTCTGACAGTTATTTTTTATCTGGAAATAATTTAATATAATAAGTTAAGTTAAGTTATATGTGTGTATATACATATATGTTTTTATATTTTTATATTTATATTTTTCTATAGATGTGTAAACGATGTTGGTTAACCAACATCCAAGTATCGATTTTGTAAGTGCTGAAGAAGCCCGAACGGGCGAAACGTCCATGTATTAAAGACCACAAAGAGAAAAGTTCGCATCTTCTTCTGTTTATTCTACCTTTATATATTTCTATATATATAAGAAGAAATTGCTAATTGGGTTGTCAATGGCAATGCCAAGCCTGACAAGGCTTTTGGAACCATCAAAACCCATCCAGGGGAATCCCCTTCGGCTCATTACATCGTGCTGCGCACCGCCATTGAAAACCTTTCAGCATTTACCGAATTTTATCTTAAGCCTCTAGCCCAAACCTTGCCATTTAGACATTTCAAATGGTAATTATGTAAATTTTATAGTATATAAAGCAT
>CAXHUQ010000734.1:117900-128400 GCA_964020085.1 Micromussa lordhowensis | reverse complement strand
TTTTTGTTAATAGAATATTTGTAGACAATAGTTTATTTGAAGATATACTAGTTATGCAACTCTCTCGAGTGGTATACCATGGACTATCCCACTTGTCACTACACACGAGTTTTATTGGCATGGTGTAAACTAAAATATTTGCAAATGAAAAAAAATGCAAGTAAAAATTAGGCTATTATTTGAAGATAATAGAATTTTTGTGCTTATTGAAATGTATATATACATCTTATTAGACGTTTTGGTGTGCAGTATCGCTGCATTTTTTTGCGAGTTGTGCAGTATTTTGATGAGCCCGTAGGGCGAATCAAATCACAAACAACTCGTAAAAAGTATACAGCGATACTACACACCAAAATGTCTAATAAGAGAATTATTATCCAACGATTTCTTTTCCCAAAACTCTGACTTGCCAAGATTTCAAACTTCACGCGGCCGGGAGGAATGAGACGAGTACAAATATCTGATATTTGTACTTGTTTCGCGCGTTATTTGTACTCTAGGTATAGAATATTTGCAAGAAAAATATTTGTAGCTAATAGTGTGTGTGTGTGACGCCTTGGAGCCAAGGCTGGCTCATAGCTGCCGGAGCTTATCCCGGTTTCTGTAGCATGAAGCGGCTAGAAGTATTTCTACTTCCCCTGGATGGGATGCTAGTCTATCGCAGGTCACTCCCCCGCAATTTTGTTAGGTTTCCCCAACAAATAGCAGGTACCCATTTATACACCTGGGTGGAGAGAGGCACTGTGAGAGTTAAGTGTCTTGCCCAAGAACACAACACACTGTCCCCGGTCAGGGCTTGAACCCGGACCGCTCGCTTCGGAGTCGAACGCACTAACCATGAGGCCACCGCGCCTCCCACAAGCTAATAGAGTACTTATAGAAAATGACATATTTTTGGTTATTAAAAAATTCGTATAAAGTAGAACACTAAAGGTCCATTAAATTACAAGCCCTCACCAGAAGCATATAAGAAGCAACGTATATTTAGTTAGCAGAATATACAACAATGATATTGGAAAGATTTCACGTTGATTGGCTGAGGTGTTCAATTCCTTCCTTATCAGTCATCATAGGCCGCTTTCCACCCAATCAAAGGAAAATGAAATTTTTCATCGAATGGAAGCGCTTATAGTTTTAGACCTAATGTTTTTGTGATCTCTTGTGATTCAATTGATCACAAGACGTGCCCGTCTGCTTAGGCCGCTATCAGGCATTCTACTTCACCACGAACTTCCTGAGGCCCGTTTCTCGAAGGTCTCGAAATGTTTTTCCACCCGGAAAGCCGTGGCAAAATCTCAAACCTTAAGTTAGCCTGTTCCAGGCTCTCGGTAGTTGGGGACGAGCGAAAACGAGCGAGAAAAAAACGAGGGAGGACTAAGGCGAGGAGCGGCGGGAGAGCCTGTAAGACTTTCTTTAACGACCATCTTCTGGTATAGCAGGAGCTGCTGTACCCTCTGATTGGTCAATTTTGACAGTACTGTCAAAAATCCGGCGGTTACCTCATATCTTGTCAATCAAAGTTTACCATCTCGCAATTCCATTCTCCAAGAGCTTGATAGCCAGGTCTCTGGACTCAAAATTGCCAATCAGAGGGTATAGCAGCTCCTGCTATACCAGAAGAGGGTCGTTAAAGAAAGTCTTACAGGCTCTCCCGCCGCTCTTCGCCTGAGTCCTCCCTCGTTTTCGCTCGTCCCCAGCTACCGAGAGCCTGGAACAGGCTAACCTTAAGTTTACAGAGCTGTTTTGTCCACATATCCTTAATATGAACAGAAGTTCCCTTCATACGAATATACACGTGTCTAAATTAACAATTAAACGGCGAGCTCGAGGTGTGTATTAAAAAAGTAGATACCATGTTGCTTTGCGTCTTATCAGTAATAGATCACAGACCATGTCAAAGTGTGGTTAGACTTCAGTGACACACTTGGCTATCACCTGGTGTGCCAGGCCAGGCTCTGTTCTTTCCACATTTTGACATCGTCAGTCATTATTACTGAACAGGTGCAAGGTAACATGGAACCTATTTGTTTTATATAACAAAGAAACAAAAAACAATGTTGATGACGTCATCTATGTGTCTGTCCTTCGATAGATTATAAGTGTAAGAACCAATGAAAAGGCAAGAATAATTATAATTAGTATAATTAGCGCCCGGGGTGCTCATTTTCAAATTTAAGAGAAGACGGGGGAGCTCATCTATTTTTTTCAGTTTCTTTGTGTGTGTTGGACCCTCAAAAGTTTCAGAAGGATCCTCTCTCTCTTGAAGAACTACGTAATATAACCCCTTTAGCCTAGGCCTGCTGCAGAAGCTTGGTTTGGCTTTAAACATGGATCAGCAGATCTTTACTAGCATCCGTTCCGACGGTCAGCGTGCAGTTCTCGGCTGAGTCGATAATCACTTGGTTGTGCTTGAATACGACCAAAACTATACATCCTCTGTTGTCTCAGCCCTCTTCCATAAAACAGCGGGAGGGGAGGGGGGCTCTTATTCGAGGGGAGGGGCTTATTTTAAGTTTTGGCCGATAGGAGGGGCGCTTATTCGAAAGGGGCGCTTATTCGAAAGGTCGCTTATTCGAAGGGGCGCTTATTTGAGGGGGGAGCTTATTTGAGGGGAGGCGGCAAGTCAAGGATTTAAGGTAAAATCTACTTGCTTTCTACCATGAAAGCCGTTCCTCAGTTTCTATTCCGTTGTAAGAACTGAGTGAGTTCAGTGAGTAGCCCAACAGTATGTAGTTGTTAGCAAAATGGAGGCCGCTTCTTTGCGTTTTCGAAGTGAATGTGAAAAGTATTTAGATAACGTTTTGAACGACTAGTAGGTCTGTACCTAAACAATTAGATTATCCGGCGCTCTCGATTTGTCTGCGTGATAGCTATAAAGGCGGCCCACTGAACTCCGCCTGTGAGGTGATCATGTATGCGTGGTGGCGGTCAGGACGAAAATATAAGGAACATAAGAGTTTGTATGTGAATATTTACGATCGGTCTTGGGAAGTAAAATATTGTCTTATTGTTAATAAAAGTACCTCACGTTACTTCCTTTTATCTGACTGCTACCTTTCTGAAACAAGGTCATTTTAGCGATCGCACCCTAGGAACCAAATTGAAATGACCTACTCCTCCCTGAAAGAAAACAGACACCCAGCTCTGCCGCTTTTCTTTCGGGTAGGGCGGCTGTAACACAGGCTAAAAAGACCGGAAGCTACTGGAAAAAGAAACTGGAAGTTACAATACAGAGTGACCTTTAACCAAAATAATTTTGCATGTTCTAATTTTGCTTGGGAAAGCCAAGGAACGCACAGGCACAGGCAGCCAAACTCGTAATCTCTTTATCAAGGGAAAACCGGGATTCAAAAAAGAAAATCGGTAAAATATCCACACCAGGAGCAAAAAACACACTTGTGCAATAAGGTAAGCCATTTTTATTGAGAATTTTCACTTTTAACTACCTCCATGGATATCTTGTGGAAAATCCCATATAAAACCTTATACTGTAATTTGATCCCATTTGGTGGCATATATGCGTTGATTATGTGTGGTTCACAGACAGAGAGCTTGGGCTGCCTGTGAGGTATGCCATTCTGCGAGGAAGGTCTTTGAAATTCATAAAACCCAGCAAGCAAACGCAGCCATCGCGTATGTAAATATTTTGAACCCATTTAAAATGTTAGAAGAGACCGTCTAAGAGCGTGTCAGAAAGAACAATGCTTTCGTGGCTTTCAGTTACAATCTCTGCTGAAATATGGTGAAATAAAACAAAACGTGAGCAAGCTGAAATAGCTACAGCGCAAAGAATATCGGGAAGCATGTAACAGATATCCCACCTTTCCCAGTCTACTTTGGGAGTAATCTTATTTCAGGACAGGAAAACGAAAATTGTTTATGCTTCAACAACAGCCGATATCATGGGCAAAAACCCCCTCAATCTCTCGGTTCAACCTTGTGCTGCTAACAGATTCCGTCCTTTAGTATGAGGTGAAGTTCTTATGCGGAAGGCTGGTGAAGCGAGACAGAAACGATTGCATTCCGTAACTAAACAAAAGATGGCGGAGTTTGGTTCCGAGCTGTATTTCCGGGTGGCTTTCATCTCGTTACTCCTTCCTTTGGCTTCAGGTGAGCTCAGTATTACTTGCAATATGTGAAGCAGTTAAAGTTTGCTCGATTTAGGTGCGTTTTTGATTATGCATAAGTTTATTAAATGTGCTTTTGACAATTAAAGTGCGTGCTTCGTGAATCTTTAAGCTTTCTGCGAGGTAATTTATGCAAAGTTCTGTTTGAGCCTATGGTTTTAATTGCTCAGGACTTTCGCACTGCACGATGCGGTGTTTCATCATGGATAGTGTAAGAATATAAATTGTTACGGATAACAGGAGAATAATATAAGGGAGGTCTTGCATAACGGAACAATATATAGGAGGCATTATTGTGGTTACTAAATTACATGTACTTCAAGGCTGGGACACGGTTCAACTGTTTCCAAACTGTGACCTGCTTTCTGTTCGCTCCAATTTTGGTTAAGATATTCGTGCTTTGGTGACCCAAAGTAATGCAAACTAACTTAAGTTACACCCAAGCAGAATGCTTAGGTTAATTGTAGTTTAGGGTGCATTTCTCTGAGAAAATCATTCCAAAATGCAACAATTGGATTTTGGATTTCAGTACTAAACAGATTAATCCAAAGTCTGCTTGGATCATGGTGCATAAAAGAATCAAAGTATCCAGTCAGGTCAAGGATTCTTGACTATTCATTTGTTCCTCGATGTACCATGATCAAGTGATCTTGGATTCATCTGTTTAGTAGATGTAAACAGAAAATGTGATTTTTGATTCAAGAATTGGATATCCCCAAAGAAATTAAGCACCCTTACAAACAAAAAGCAGCATAGCAAACGCAAGATGAATATATTTGACCAAAATAATACCAAGAGCGAAAAATAGTGGAGTAGAAAAAAAAACAATATTGTGTAATACAAAAACATCACCTGTACCCCTTGTAACATGTTTTAAAACCTCTGTAATTTCCTTTTATGTTTTCTTTACAAATAAAGAAGCCTAAGCTGTGTATTACACTGTGATAAAACACGACGGGCATTTGAGAACTTGAGGGAAATGTAGAAAACACGAGTCATAGATGAGTGTTTTCTACATTTTTCGAGTGTTCTCAGATTTTGCGAGTGTTTTATCACAGTGTAAAACATGGATTAGGCTTCTTCATTTGCTTTATGATATAGATTTTACGCACACAAACCAATAAAACACGCTTTCTCTATGTTTTATACTCTGATAAAACGTGGGTTTTTGACCAATCAGAGTGCATGCAGGGTCCTATCTATGTTATAATACATAATAAATTCATGATTTTATTGTAATGTATTGTATAACAGGTTTCACATTTCGACAACAGGGTTGAAAAGGGAAAAATCGGGGAAAATTAGATTTCATTCAAGGTCAGGGAAAGGGAGTTAGTTTTGTATCAGGTCAGGGAATTTTATCTTAACCTGGTTGGTGCAAATTATTTTGCTGTAAGTTTTTGTATATGCAAGCCAATTTTGTTTTCAAAATTTTCTTAGTGATCCTTATTTTTGTTGATTCTTGGCCAGAATAATCATCCTCCACTGTCATTGAAAATTGCTTTACAGTCAGTGAAAAGTCAGGGATTTTTTTTTGTTCTGGTGGGTGGCAACCCTGGACACTTTCCTGGATGAAAGTATCAAATGTGTAGTTCCAGAAAATATCTGCACCCCCACCACAGAGGGAATTGGAAATTCCGGAGGGATGGGGATTAAATGATGCAGGAAATTCCAGAGGGGAGGGGGTTGGATGGTCGATTTAGTTTCCAGATGTCCTTTGATTCAATACCGATTCAAGTATCGATCTAGCTGTTCAAAAACCCTTTCTTACCTGCCACGTGGATCTTTCACATGAGATAAAAGTAGCTTGAATACTTGTATTTGAATCGTATTATATTTGAAATAAGTTTTCTCTCTTCAAAAAGCACTTTGGAAGCTAAGAAGTGTGTGGAACTTGCTGTTGCATTGAAATGGCTGCCATTATTTGTTACCAGAGTCTACATGTACATGGGGTCACCTTTTGTACGACAAAGTACTGGTGACTAGCCTAGTTTGTTTTTGCATCAGTCTTCAAAGTTGTAGAGTGGCAGTTGATTTCTTTTATGAAAATTAGTTTCTCTTTAAGGTAGAAATGATGCTAAGATTTCACAAAGTTTAAAATTTCTTAATTTTGTTAATCTCTGTCCATCTGTATATAATTTTGCTGTACAAATTGGCTTTTGTTGCAAGTGTGTTAATGATTGTATTCACAATAAAAGTATGGTGTCAATTTCATCCATACTCATCTTATCAGTCGTTCCGAAATTATTTTTGCACAGGGAACTGGGTCAAGTCTCAAATTTTAACCAATCAATTAAGTGACACCACCACATAAAAGATCACATTGAGAGTAGTCATTTGACCAAGTTTGATGCTTTAAGGGTAAACAGAGACCATGTTCTGGACCTTGAAACATGGTTCAAAATCCATACAAACTGGAGATAGTGCCTATATGCAGTTGGCTCATGTGCAGACCTTACCTTTTTTACTTCCTGAACAAATGAGCCATTCTAAAAAAATGATCAAGCTTCAGTTGACTGTAGCAGTAGGGCTGCAGCTTGGAGTAGTAATGAAATACATGGTTGTAGCTATCAGCAAGCCTGCTGTTTCAAATGCTCTTGTGAAAGAAAACAATTAACATATTAAACAGACTGTCATTAATTTATAAATGAAGCCACCTCCTAATTCTTATAAGCCTGTCCCTTCTCCCCAATTCATTTTCAATGCCAGTAGTATCTGTGGTGGCAACCATAATCATAAATTACTAATATAATAATAAACAGGTGAACAAAATAATCCTGGAGATCATGTTCATGCAAACACTTTTTCTTGGCTGGATCATAAAAATTAATGACAGCCAATGTGACTTGAAAAAATTCAATAAGCCTTCTCCAAAAGTTGCCCCTAAATAATAAGCCCTGCTCTCTTGGTTAATTTTTTATCTCAGCTATATCAGGTTAATGAACAAAAAATAAAAAAATACTTGTAAATCTGTTCACAGAGCTCCTAAAGTGTGGTGGATTAAATGTAATTGATCTTTCTCCTAAAATAGTAAGAAAAAAGAAACAGCTCTGGATTGAAAAGAAAGTATGTACTGTAACTCTGAAGAAATCTCTTCCAAAAACCTCCTGATAACTAATACTAAAATAATACCAATAGAACTTAATTTATAGTGTAATATCAAGAATTCACTGATTATACAATGTTAAAAGACAAAATGTTTAACATTTTGCACATACCGTGTAGATGTGAAAGGTTGCATGTACACTGTATTTGGAATTTGTCAGTGGTCATCTGTAGTAGAAAGTACAGTTTTGTTTTTGCCAGGGAGACCTTTGATTTCAGACTTTTTCTTACAACTCGAAGGCTGTGCCAAGCAGTACATGTACAAAAAAAGGACAATTCATACAGTCATGTAGCTTAAGCCATCTGTGTATACTTTCTCACTCAGCTGCATGTAAGTTCAAAAATTAGTCAAACCTATGCTAACCATGACCTCTCTAAGGTGGTAACTTTGCCACTTTACTTGCTTATTCCCTGTGCTCCCCTATGGAGCAATGAGGGCATCTGCAGTTCTCATCCACTTGTCTTGATTGTGGGCTTTGAGTTCTGTAATATATTGTTGAGACAAACTGGACAAGATATGGCTGCCTTCAGCCAGGCGTGGAACTAACTTTATTGAATATTGGAACCAGCTTAAATACACGAGCCTAATTTGAATATGCTAATCCGTGACAAGTTCCATGGTCCAGTTTCATGCCATTGTGACCCTATTTGCCGCACTTCTTGTTTGGCTGACCTACTTCACTTGGTTTGAGAAGAGGGCCTGGCTGGTTACACTATCATGCAGTTTTCTTAGATTTCCACTTCTTCCCTAGTATCCTCTCTTCATGTGGTTTCCTCTAGAGATTTCATCATTGATGATTGACATTGAGCCATTTCACCCCAAGGATTTTGCATATAGGCAAAAACTTGAACTTAACAATGTACCTGTGATATGTTCTTCGTCACTCTCCAAGCTTCTACTCGAGCTATACATCACATTGGTATTAAAAATTCTAAGTTTGGTCCCCAGGAGTACTTGTTTCTCTCCACACAGGTCTGACTAGAAGGAGAGCTGTTCTGATTTGATTTGCCAATCCTCCCCTTTACATCCTCTTCAGTTCCTCATAAACTGAGCTACAGTGTATCATGCTTACCAGATAGCTGAAGGAGGAGACATCCTCTATGGTCTCATTGTTTAGCTTTGCCACACTGGCCAGGATATTTTATCCCAATCCATACCTTTTACATGTACATGTACTTTTAATGGAACCCTTCCTACAGTATAATGGCCAACCCTTAACAAGGGCATGCCTTCTGGGCATGGTTAAAGAGGTTTAACTACATGTACCTATATTTTTATTGCTTTTTTGCAGGAGATTGTGTTGATTTGGATCTTGGGATGGAAAATGGAACAATTTTAGACAGCAAGATAACAGCTTCCTCTCAACAAAGTGGCAGCACACCAGCCAACAATGGTCGATTAAACTACACATCAGGGTCATCATGGTGTGCAGCAACAAGTGACAGTAATCCATATCTACAGATTGATCTACAAACACTTCATATCATCTGTGCTGTGTCCACTCAAGGAAATTCTCAAGCAGATCAGTGGGTGACGAACTACACTCTACAAACATCCATAGCTGGATCATCAAGTTGGACAGATTATAAAGAAGATGGAGTAGTGAAGGTATATTCTAATCAGTCTACTAGTATTTTTGTAATATTATTTGCAGATTTGATTAATATGTAATGTTATCTCAACTGTCTAAATTTTTATTTGGCTGTGAATTTAAATAATTTAGCAAAGTTAGCCTGGAGGCAATGTGTGTCAGCAGTGTTACCATTCACATGTCTTGTGCTGGCCCCAGAGCTTTATCAGGGGCTCCCCACTATCTTTTGTGTAATAGGCCATTTCCTTTCATATGAAAATGAGATTTCATTCACATGCATTCGAGGATCGAGGATCGAGGACCGAGGACCGAGGATCGAGGATCTTGTATCTTCCGACTCTATCTAGCCAAAATTGTCCTAGTGGAGACACACCCCTTGTCCATTGAAATAGCCACGTCGTTTTCTAAATCATAAAATAAATTCAATATTAAAAAAAGGAAAAAAAAGCAGAGCACTGTTACAAGATAAACCGATACATAGATGACGATGTTGAAGCGTTATACGCTGGGCAGTCTCGTGGCACGAGAATACAGTGGAAGCTCTCTGAACGGACGCTCTCTTAAGGAAACCTTTTCATATGAATGGTTGTGCACCAGGCCTCGCTTTGAAAGAGAGGCTTTAGTTAACTCGGAAATGGTCTATTGCTTGCAGTGCTCTGACTAGCTCTGCTGTGTATCAACATAAATTATTGCTAATTTGTTTTCCTTGCTCTCACTCTTCTCACCACCCATCCTTGTCTTGTGCCAAATATCAGTTACCAGCTAAGTATTCCACGGACTGTTGCAGTGTGACGGTACCTGGTGGTTGCCACTCGCAAGGTTGCTATGGATACCTCCTCAGCAACCCTCCAAGTTGCAACCATTATTTTTAGTCACCATTGCAACTTAAATTTGGAGCTGGTGACTACATGTACCTTGAAACAGCAGTTGCCAGCCTGGCGACTAAATTCAATGTGATAAAATCAAGAGCTTCAGCCGACTATCATCCACACTGAAAAAAATGCTCTGAATGTTATGAAGTCACTTGAGTAAAAATAAGTTCTTGATCCATTTTAACCTTCTAAAATTGACACTAAAACAAAATGAAATGTTTAATTCCAAGAACCATCATGAGAAAGAACAAATTTGCAGCACAGTCGGACCCGGCTAATTCAAACTCGGTTATTTCAAACTCACAATTATTTTCCTTGGATCTGTCCTTGGGCCATTTACTATTGGCTATATTTTGGGAGGCACGGTGGCCTCATGGTTAGTGCGCTCTACTTCCGAGGGAGTGCTCCGGGTTCGAGCCCTGGCTGGGGACATTGTGTTGTGTTCTTGGGCAAGACACTTTACTCTCATGGTGCCTCTCTCAACCCAGGTGTATAAATGGGTACCGCCGAATTTAATGCTGGGGGTAACCTTGCAATGGACTAGCATCCCATCCAGGGGGTAGTAGAAATAATAGTCGCTTCATGCTACTGAAACCAGGATAAGCTCTGGCCTAATGAGCCACTTGGCTCGTATGCAGACTTTATATTTTGAACTATTTTGAACTTTTGAACTATTATGGGTTTTTTTCAAGCCCTGTTTAGATACACTGGATAACACTTTCCACAATCTAGTTGCTACTAGGTATGATCTGTGCCACCTTACACTTGTGTTTTTTTCTGTAAATGCAAATTAAAATTCACAAT
>CAXHUQ010000734.1:87900-107900 GCA_964020085.1 Micromussa lordhowensis | reverse complement strand
AGTAGGAGATTCAGGTATTATACTGACTCGATGCTTTAGCGAAACAAAAGACTTCTTTTGTTTTCCGTTCAACAAAAGGTCCCCAGAGGATGGCCTTAGAAAAATGTGTTTTTTTCGCATATGTAATATCTCAAAGAGGGAAAAAACATGCAGAACATTGTTTGACCCACGTAAACAAAACTGCATGCGAAATTTGGAGCATTTCTGATAAAGTTAAATTTTGAGTAAAAAACCTTCCGCCCTTTTTCCACCGAACCCTTCAATTGTTTTTTTTAATCTGTTTACTTAACACAGAGAACCTGGCACTTGGAAAGTCCACAGAACAGTCGTCGACAAATAATTATAATTCTACTGTACGTGGTGTATCAGAGAATGCAGTGGATGGAAATCCTGATACTGATTTTGGGAATGGACACTGTTCACGAACAAATGCTTCAAACCCCAGCTGGTGGAAAGTTGACCTCGGAGCAAAACATGTTCCAGTCTCTGAAATATACATTGTCAACAGCAATGAACTGCAAGGAAACAATGACTATAAAATAACATTTGGTGGGTACATATACAGCAGAACCCTGGTAACTCAAACTCTGAAGGGAAATGAAAAACAGTTCAAGTTAGCAGGGGTTCAAGTCATTGGGGTCAACTGAATATCCAACTTGCCATTGATAGTTTACTGATTTTTCAGCATTTTAGTATACACAGCACAACACACATGTATCTCGTCAGAAACTGTAACACAGCTAAAGGCACTGCATCTAGTATGACTCATAAGATTGGGAAATGACTATCAAATATGTGAACGGTTGGTTGCACTACATGTACATGTAATTAAAATAAAATTGCTGTAGTGTTAGTTTTGAGTGTTTTTACTGATTACAAAAAGCTAATGAGATGACATCCGTGGTGAGTTATATGAATCAGACTTCGAGTTATCAGGGTAAAGTTTGATCAAGGGAAACAAAATTTAGTTTGAGTTAGTGGAGAATTTGAGTTATCTGAGTTCAAGTTAACCGAGTTAAAATGACTGAAAATTGGGGTCAAATCCAAGGGAAATGAGACGGAGTTCGAGTTATCCGTCGAATTGGAATTCCTGGGGTTCTACTGTATATTAGAACTTTGTAACACATATTTATGGTTGATTCTTGTGGTGGTTGCTTTGTAGCAAAGGTTTTCATCACTACAGTGGAACCCTGATTTTATGATCGTTGACTTACATGACTGTAATGTTCTTATTCAACAAATTGTAACACTATCGAAATATGGTCATGATGCTCTCGATATCTGTCATCCGTAGGTAACAGATATCCGGCGGTATACGTAGCTTCGTACGTGGGAAGAAAAAGTGAAGTGAGAAAATGCGACAGAGACATTTAAAAATGTTAGGTTGTTTTGTTATCAATTTGTTGAATAATAAAACAATTATCCTGCTCAATCTTGTGGAATATCGTCTGATATCAATATCTAAGTATCAGACAATAATCCATGTGATTTCGCAGGATAATTGTTAAATATTCCGACTAAACAATCAACAGTCTGTGTCCCGGCAAATTAAGTCAAACAATAGTTCCTAACAGTTGTTGTTGCAACCTTTGTAATTGCATACCTGTATTTTCATTGATACATTGTAAAGTGCTTTGAACTCTTTCCTAGGATAGCCAAAATGGTGAAACTAACTGACCACATCTTTTCTTTTCTGCTTTTACTGACTCCATCAAATGAGCCCTTAAGTTTAATGTCTTGGCTTGTAGCTGAGATTGGCTTATAGGAGAATAAATACAGAAGTTCAATTGTGAGAAACTTATGAGACGTGCGAGTCCAAAAAAAAAAGAAATGTAAATATTTGACATCAAAGTGCCCGCTGTGGCATGGTAGACAATGGGGCAAAATGTTTGGCATCCAGCCTCAAATGAAACTGTGCACCACAGTGACTGTGTTTGGTATTCCATTAATACATGTAGCAAAAAATATTTCAAGAGCAACTTCTTCAGGAAAGCTTTTTAAGCAATTTTTTCAACAACTTTTCTTTTTAGGAAGTCACACATTGGACATTGCGATAATGACCTAGATATATACCCTCAGTTACATGTGCATGTAGTTGTTGTGTAAGAAAATTTGTAGTCATTCAAAATGAACTGTAATTTTTACCACAATTGCTGCTAATCTCGCAATCTGATTGGCTAATTTGCCGTGGTCGATAGGAGTCCATACCACGTTGCTCACGTCATTGTGTCACGGAATGCCTTTTTCAGCTCGCGCTCTGAGAAAAAAAAACATTTTCTTTGACGTTGATATTGTGGTAAAAACAAATCGAAATGCGCTTAATCGTGCTCTAACGTTAACGAATACGCGTACACATAGCTCATTTGCATAATGCAGCGCGAGCACTTTCAAGTCCGTGTTTAGCAAAGATTTCCTTCGTTATCTTTGATATTGTGGTAAAAAACAAATCGAATGTGGTTTAGCGTGGTATGTACTCTTATCGACAACGATACGCGTCATCACAGTGGCCAAAATTTGTTTCGGACTCACTCGGCTGCGCCTCGTGAGTCCCCAACATTTTGACCACTGTCATGATGCGTATCATTGTCGATAAGAGTACATACCACGCTAAACCACATTTGATTTGTTAAATATACATGTAGTTATCATAAAGAGTATGTTTGTTGAGGAGAAAATCCTATAAACTGAATGCATGGCCTAATATGATCTGAAGTCAGTTATGGCCTACAGAAGTAGGAAGTAAAGAGTACAGAAATAACAAGAAGTAAAGAGTACAAGCACAGCACCTAATTTTGATTTACAATATATTGGATCTTTTGCAGGAAGTTCCCCCGATGTGACAACAAATGCCGTATGTGAAGGATTCTACAGTTTTCTTGACTTTGAAGCATCGGCTGTATGTTTCATGAATCCACTGACGACTGGTAAATATGTTGGTATTATGACCACAACGAGTCAAGTTCTCCAGCTATGTGAGGTAGAAGTTTACTCACGAGGTAAATTATTAGTAACAGGTCTATACATGTAATTAATGTTGGCACTAATAAGGATTAGGGAGAATTTTGATGTCAGTTTTGTAACTTTTCCTGTTTATATCGTTTGTCTGTCAGTTCTGAGTTTGAGTAGTTGAAAACTAGACAAAACATAAGCAATCAAAAACATTTTTAATAAGAAAAATTAATAGTACTTCAATCTGTTAACTTTTAATCCTGGCCTAGTGTTAACCAGCTTTCAAGCAACTTGGTTGAATTTTCTTTTATTTATTTCACCATTATTAAATGTATTCACAAATTCTGCTGGTTTGCAAAAATGCTTGTCATTTAAAAATCATGTTTTGGAATAAAACCCTAGCATTTGGGAGTAAAAAAATCATAAAAGTTACATTTGTAGCTCAATACTGGTAAGTAAATTAATCAAACTGATCTTATTGCTAAGATTACTGATATAAATTATTGGTTAATTAGGAAAGTTTTACGGCACAAGTAGTAAAACAGTTAATGAAGTTTGATGTACAAATCTCAGAAAGCCTTAGTTACTGTATGCAGTTATATTATAATGTTACAATGCTGTCAAATTATGTTTGGTACCTGCATACACCTGATACCCTCAAATGCCTTTGATTGTGTCACTCATTGGCATTGTTAGCTATAAAAGCAGCATGATTCAGCATAAAAGTACTTCTCTTCTGTGGCAATAAATGCTTTGGTAAATTAGGTTTTTGTTTCAGGCTCCTGGAGTTCTTTACCATGGGCCCTTCGCACATGCCCACTACAAAGCATGACTTTTAAATCTTGTTCATTGCTGTAATAGTAACAAAACCCCTCCAAAGAGGATGAATCTGCATCCTGCCGATTCACCTCTACCGTTAACCCCTCCTCTTCTGCCTTGGCCCACAAAATCTGGGTCAAGTGTCAGCTGCCTTAGCTGTTCCCTGCCAGAGGTCTTTGTTACAGATTTTATCTGCACCCCTCATGGAAAGGAACTCTTATTAGGAACTCCTTACATTATAGAGGAGCAATTGCATGGAATAGTTTAATGAACAAGGAAACAACGGCTAAAACCTTGAAAGATTTGACACCGATGAAATGAACTTCAAACCTATTTTAGCTATAACTAAAAACAGAATCCCCGGTTACAAATATTTCTGATGGGTTTTATTTTTAATTCTTAATTTTACATGTAAATTGTATATAATTGTTTAAGTAATTTTATTTTCTGAAATTATTGTTTTCACGACCCCACCAGCAATGCTGATCTTTTTATCGTGTTGAAATAAAGTTATTACATTACAGTTATTACATTAGGAACCCATAATACAAAAGAGCACCTGTTAAGTAATTTTTTTTATAATAAAGGTACAGTTCCAGCTAAAATCAGGCGCGGATCCTCACCAGTTTCCACCGTTTTATGGAAGTCAGTCAGATATTTCAGAAACTCCAAAAAACTCAGAAACTCCAAAAGGGGACTTAAGGAATAAAAAAATCCATAACATTTCCTAAGTGAACATGGCCCTGGACCCCTCTAGAAGGCACAGGTTGTTTCGGAAGTCAGTCACCATTTATCCTGGATCCGCGTCTTACCATGACCTCTGATCTGCCAGCATCCATCGCAGGTTGTGACACTTCGAGCCCAGCTACCCAGTTCCCCATCTGAGATGTCCTTCATCAGCTCTTTGGCCTCTTCGCACATCTCATCCAGGATGTTTTTTTACATGGGGTAAAGCCATATTGAAAATTTCTAGGAAGGGCTCTTTTGATACTGTTCCTGACCCCAAAGCCTTTTCCAACGAAGCCTCGAAACTCAATTCTCAAAAACTTCAAGATTTAAAACTAATAGAGTTTAACATAGGGCTACATTTCTTAAGCTTTCTTCTAAAGGGTATATTTTTGGCATCTGAATGTTGGCAAGCATAAACTTCTTCAAAATAGGAACTTTTCATCGCAGTATGCGTTTGGGAATGGAATAATACTTGCATGACAGCTAGGGTCACACTTTCCATGAAGGTGAATTTTACAACTTTTTGTTGTCAAATCAAACAATATCAAAACACAAAATGTGTATTACGGTGAAATGTTTAGTTTTGCTCCATCCTATTTGTGTCCTGAATGTTAAAACAGGAATAATACATGTAAATTCAGATTTAGATTTAATCAATTTTATAAATTTCTCATAAATGACCACACCTGAAAGCTTCTTAAATTCCAGAAATTCCTTAAACTGTACAGAAACAAATTTATATTTTTCAGAATCAAGAGAGAGTGAAGATGTAGAGTATTAAAATGACTTTAATTGCTGCGGAGCGAGCGTAGCAGCAGTTCATAATCTAAATGTAAAAGAAAGGTAGGAAAATTTGAGATTTTGCCAAGGTTTTTAGTCTTGCTTTCAGCGGACCACAATGCTTTGCGCTGTGGTAGAGCCTCGTTTTCAGCAGACCATAATGCTCCGCACTGTGAAGAGCCTCGTTTTCAGCAACCAGAATGCACTGCACATTGCCTCAATTCGAGACCAAGACAACAAGCAACTGAGAAGTTCTAACATAACATAACATAGGATCTGCTACACTGTCATCTTGCTTTTTTGAGTTTCGACGCCAGTTCAGGAGAGTGCCAGTGCATGATGATGATTTCATTGCAGTGTTAAGGTTCAGAATGCGAATTTTCGAAATTTTTTATTTCGAGACGTTCAGATAGGGCTTTTTTTCGAAAAAAAAAATATTTTGTTGGATGTTGAAGCTTACTACAAGTTAATTGTTTTAAATACCCGTTGACAAGTCCTGTCATTCTGGATTAACTTGTCACGAAATAATTCACAAGGTATAGTGGTGTCATTTTCTCACGCATTACATGCCGCAAGATTGATTCAAATGCCTGCGGAAAAAACGAAGAGGTCGTGTTTGTTTTCATCTGCAACAGCAAGGCGGAAGAACCCGAAAGACTCGTTTAGCTCTGATTGGGCTGAAAAATTAGCGGAGAGTGACAAAGGCTCCTACTTCGACCAGGAGCAATGGCTAAAGGAGTTGAACGAGCAGCCAAGCGTCGAATGCGATTCGTCGGTTTCCTCGTCAACATGTAGTGCAAGCCGGTCAAAAATTACAGTTGAAGAACCTCTTGCAGATCTGGAAAGCACTGAAACATGGCAAGAGTTCTACGGCCACGTTATCGTAGCCCGTCAAAGACTGCAGGAGAAGATCAACCAATCGGTGACCTGTCGCTTTTGTCAAGAAAGCGTTGAACTTGTGGAGAATTTAGGAAGTAAAAACGGACTTGGTTCCATTTGGATGTTTCAGTGCGAAAGCTGAACGAAAGCTGTCCGTCGCATGAAACTAATCTTCCATTTCCGACGATAGGAAAAAAGCAGGGCGCTCGCGATAAATTGTGCACCGACCATTCTTAGCGGGACTGGAGTTGACTTTACACAGACATATGCTTTCACAAAAAAAAGTCTCAATTACGCCATCTCTTACAATTTTGAGATTTTTAAAGGAATGAGCCATAATCTGGAAATATTAAGCTTTCAGAAATGTATGGTTTGTTGGGGTTTATAAGAGAAATGAAAGTGCTACAGATATCCGTGTGCGGACGGTTCTGAAGGGTGTGGCTGATACCTTAAGTAGATATATGTCGTCAATAGGTTGATATCAAGTTCGCCTTGAATAAGTTACACTGTTAGGTAGATACATGTCGATGGATAGATTGATCAGGTAAACAAGTAACACTGTGAGGTTTTCCATAGTACTGTCGTCTGCCAAAAATTGAACGTAGTTTAAGTATTTTTTCTGATAGCTTTGCCGTATACTCCTGTAGCTGCCATGTGCTTCTTGCCGAAGCACCTCGGCAAATTTGACAGGCTTTCATGTGTTCGCACTTATGCACTAATTCGCACAGCTACATTCGATATTTTTTAACAAGCTGTTGCATAATCGCACAAAATCAGTTAATTTTGTTCATGAAATCTTAAACTTATGAACTTTATTGTTGCATTTTTTCTTTCAGAAATTAAACGCTGTAACTGATGACATCATGATTTGAATATAACCACATCTTACTCAACAATTTCTGGGACTTGACCAAACAAAATAACTTGATGACAACCATTTCTACACAAGCTCTATACAATCCCTACTTCAATTTGCAAACAACATCCCAATTTCCGCAGCACTTTCATAGCTTTGGCTACACTAGTCTGATAAATATCTTTTGAGATACACCATTCTAATTCACCACGAATGATCAAATTTGACTCCAGTCTCGCCTTAAAAAGACTAAGCGTCATTTGTCCCTTGCAGAGTGCAAGCTGTAGTTAGTGTTTTGATTAAGCTTATAATGTTGTATGGATCTTGCTTATGGACCATGGCGGTGGAAGGGAATGTGAAACATGTTTTATGTTTTTATGTTTTGAATTTTACACGGCTTGATCATGACTGGCTGTAGTTGAAGGACGCAGTAGATCTTCAAATGTGTAGTTTAATGTTTAGCCGCATAAAAAAGGAACAAGACTGTCCAAGCTATATAATGAACCTAATACTGATAAATGCAGATACCAGGAGTATCACCAGAGCTAGGCACTATGGAATGTATAATCTGGTGTGTGCATGTAATAATAGGGAAACTGAAGGGGGCATACTTTTCAAGTTCATGGGGTTTAGCTTTGGAATGTGATTCCACTCGATGTACGAAAGAAAATCACCTTTAACGCCTTTAAAACTGCTGTTAAAAATATTTTTTAGCCTTGTCTCTATGTGTATAATTTTTTTATTTGGTATTTTTAATTTTTTTTTGTATTTGTCTTATATTTATTTTTATTCGTAATTTAGACAGAGGGCCACTGGTTCATCAGTTTTTTTTGTCATGTGCTACCTTCGAGCAATAAAGTTGTTAATTACTAGAAGTCAAAATACTGAATTAACTCGCTGGCAAATAGTAAATGTCATTGCATAGTATAGTATCCAATGGCAATTCTTTTCCTGTACTAGGACTTTATATTTTAGTCAAAAGTACTGTCATGCTTTTTTTGTTTAGTCAAAGAATGATTAAATCACAATACAAAACTAAAATAATGTGATTTTAAGATGGCAATACTGCATTACCAATTGGCGGTGTTGGGAGAAAATATTATATTTTTGTAGTGACAGAGGTATAGTTTCTGCCAACTAGCCACCAGTGTAATGTGGTAATGCCGTCTCACAATCACATTTAGCTTAATATATTATTCAGTATTTTCAAGAGGTTATTTCAATATCTGAACAAAAAGGGAAAAGGGATAAATAATGATTTTTGCTCATGGATGTTACGTAACATCCATGAGCTTAGGAGGCAGTCGGATGGCACTCGATCACTCACTCACTCACTCACTCACTCACTCACTCGATTCTGATTAATTTATTCATTAAACCGGATTAAATCGTTTCTCCCAACCCTCCCCTGCTTAGTATGGTTCTTTTCCTAGGCACTCGTGGTGTAGCTTCAGCAGGTTTTAGCGGGGTACTAGAAAGACGAATTTTTTGTCCGACAACATGGAGTTCGTACATATGGCAGCTAACGCGGCACGAAGATGGTTTTTGGCTCAACTCGTGGAGTTGTAAAATTGAAATTTGTCAAGCTAAGCAGCAGTAGCTGTAACAAATGGACATGGAAAGACAAGAAGCATAGCGCTCGTCAAAAACCATGTGTAAATTTATATTGAAAGGTCAAGGTGTTTTTTCATTAGACGTATAAAACAAAATTCTCTGATTACAAGTCACGCTAAACTCACGCTATGCAAAGAATGTAATCAGATACTCTTTTTGTATATTTGCTGAAGGGCAAGAGAGTCACGTTTCGCAGACAGTGTAAGTAAACAGCCACGAGAAGATGGTAAATTGTTTTTTTGTTAGATTATTTTTTATCAGTGCTGGCCTGATGGGCCGCTTGGCACAAATGTAGACTTTGACTTCCACCGTCTGAGTTTCTATTTGCAGAACGAGTGCTTGTGCCAAACGTTTCCCATGAAAATCACTTGATTTTCATGCGAATGACCGTGCAGGTGACATATATTTTCATACCAATAGTTTCGCTCAAAGACTCGTTTTGCCACAGGGGCAAAAGTAAACTTGGCATTGGGCTATTCATCCATGAGCTGCTCAGAGAGCCTTTGATTCATCTTCTGTCTCCTGTCGAGCAATGCAAGTAATTATAAAAGTAACTGATGGGACTCAACTACGAACTTATTATTAATAAATATTATTATTACTGTGTTCCTTTCAAGAAAATCTGGCATTTGGTAAGCCAACAGATCAGTACTATTCAAGGTATAATGATGGCAGAAGTAGAAAAGCAGTAGATGGAAATAGCAACACTCACTTTATGAGAGGAGAGCCAAAGGGATCATGTACAATGACAAGGCGTAAAAAAACAGTAGCACCCTGGTGGAGGGTGGACCTGCAACAAGTTGAACATGTGTCTGAAGTGTACATAGTCAACAGAGGGTCAGAGTGTGGCTGTCCAGGTCGATTCCAGAATTTTGAAATCAGAGTTGGTAGGTGAATAGACTTTCTGATACACGTACATGTATATTCTATTTTGAATAATTTGTCACTGTTGCAATCCTTATCCTGTACTGTATTTTCCTGATGGATTGTCCCGTCATTGTTTTCAAAGTTGGCGAATTGTAGTAATGATCGATTCAACATGTATCAATTTAGTGCCTTGCTGTGTGCTTATTTAGTTTTGGTAACCCTACGGTTGTTATTAGAGTGCAGGCTTTTGTTAATTAGGGAAGGGGTGGTTCTTGCAGCACTCCATTGAGCACCAACAGATACTGGAAGCTGAGAACTGTAACAATAGGGGCAGTCATAGTCCTATTCACAAGTCACTTTCTTGTTCATTGTTGATAATATTATGTACAGATTAGAAAGCAGGCTTTGTTACTCAATTGCTTATAATCAGGCCATGCATTCTACATGTACTTCAAGGTCTTAAAATAATGTCACTTTTAGAAATTCTGGGGAAATTATTGGATTGGGGTACTTTTTGTAATAGGGGAGCTTATTAATAAATATGACACTTAAGGGGGTGCTTTTATTAAAAGGGGACCAAGGTAATTATAAGGAGGAGTCTGTGTCAATTAAGTTGGTATAGTGGTCCATAAATTTGCTTAATTGGTGGTAATAGTGGATGGCAAAGACTTCTTCAATGAATTATTTATCAATATCTGATAAAGTATGCTTCCTCTTTTTGTAAATATTGAATGAGCAAATGATGTGTGTACTAATGTGCTTTCTTGAAGTGAGTCAATGTTACTGGCCTTGCATTGCAATATTAACTTGTGTGCAGTTGAACATGTATGCAGTTGAACATGTATTTTGCTTGTTGGAAACAATATTCACCCTCTCCAACACCTAATTTCTCAAATCCTTAGACAGAGGAACATCTGGTGTGAAATTGCACAGTATGAATAGACCAATTTCAATAATTTATATTAAAATTCAGCCTAAGAAAAAGACCTCAGTACGAGGCTCTGGGGAACAACTACAGAGTTTGTGGGGTTTATTTCCCAGAGCCTCGTGCTGAGGTCTATTGTGTTAGGCTGAATTTTAATATATCAAAATTGTTCTAATGAAAATGTACCTGTACATGTGTCAACAATTTCAAGCACTTGCATAAAATTAATATTAAAAGAAATTTAATTGTGTTACGGTAAATTAGTATATGCTTCTCAAGTCATGAATAATAACAAGGCCTAACAGATGAAGAAAGAGGGAATTAGAGGGTTACATAACGATAGAGGAATGCGCCAAAATCTTAAAAACTTCTCTCCCAGTAAGTCACCTGGAGATGATGGTTTCATGGCGGAATTTTACTGTTCCTTCTTTGATGTAGTGAGCCGCGACTTAGTAAATAGTTTTAACGCTGCCTATAAAGAAGGGGAGTTTTTGATATCTCAACACAGAGGTGTCATAACTCTCATGCCCAGGGAGGACTCTGGCTTATCAGATCTCTTAAACTGGCGACCACTCTTAAATTTAGACTACAAGATCGCATCAAAAGTAATAGCAAAGAGAATAGAAAAGATTTTACGACGAATAATTCATCCTGACCAAACTGGCTTTGTTAAAGGAAGATACATTGGTCAAAATATTAGGTTGATAAATGATAATCATGGAACATACTAAATTACACAATATTCTTGGAATACTACTTCTTCTTGACTTCTGGAAAGCATTTGACACCATTGAATGGTCTTTCATCCAGAATACCTTAAATTTCCTTAACTTTGGCGACAGTATTAAACGTTGGGTCTCCACTTTTTACACTAATCGTGAAAGTGCGGTTTAAACAATAGATTTTCTACAAATTATTTCCAATTATCAAGAGGGGTTAGGCAGGGCTGTCCTTATCTTTTCATCCTAGGAGCTGAAATTTTAGCATGCAAGATACGTCACGATAAAGAAATACAAGGAATCAGAATTTTCAATTCTGAAGCTAAGATGAGTCAATCTGCCGATGACACATCATTAATTTGCAGGTGTAGTTACAGTATTGTGCAAAAGTAATGCACGCGAAATGCGCGAATTTCGTTCTTTGTTCCCGCGATTTTTCGACAAAAGTTCGCTCGAAAATTCGATCAAAATTTCCCAGCTTGTTGAGCGACAATTTGCTTGAACAAAGGACCATATTTCTTCAAATTTTCGATAAGTCAACGAAAAATCGCAAGCACTAACGATAATTGAATGGCTCGGTGCAAGACAGGCGTAAGTGACGATTTGGGTGAAAAAATTATTTTTGTCAAAAGTAGCTGAATTTTGGCATGTGGGCTTCGTTTTACCTGAGAAACATTGCTCTGAAGTTTGTTTCACAGGGTCTCTCTTCGTTGTCTAGAAATAACGTATGCAAAACTGACTCGGTTTTCCAAGCGGCATCTTTTGGAGATCTATTGTTAAACGGAAAACAAAGAAACCTTTTGTTTGGCTAAAGGATGAAGTCACTATAACACAATTATTTCTCACTGCTGCTTCGTTAGCTCAACTGGATAAGCGCTGACCATAGCTGATTCGAATTAGTTTTGTTGTGACACTAGAGGCCGGTGAACAATTTTTTTTTTGTTCTGTTTTTCTTCTTCTTTCAAACAAAAACCTTCTCTGTGTCTTTGTAATTGAATTGCCGTTTTTACTGGTTGTTGCGTCAGCGCACGACCAGAAAGATGTCGATTTCACTTTAAAATGCAGCAAAATGTACATTTCACGCAAAACGTGAGCTCAAACATGATGATTTCAAATCATAAAAGTTAAAAAAAGGTTGATTTCATGTTAACACATTGACCGGAAATAAAGTATGCTAAAACACTTGCATGTCACAGTCCGCGTCTTTTGAATCTGCTTTGTTACACAATACTATTAGCATTGTTTTTCTTTTACGTTTTATCAAATGCTGACTTTAACTCCTAGGGTTAAGAGTTCCCAGTTTTATTATAGTTAGGGTTTGAGTTACCGCTCGAAACTAGGGTTAGGGTTGAAGGTTAGGTTTACGGAACAAGGTTAGGGTTACTGAGCGTTTGGGGTCAGGGATAGCACTTAGGGTTACGGCTATTGCTTAGGTTTGGCGCTAGCGCTTAGTGCTAGCGCTAGCGCTTATGTTTAGCGTTATTGCTTAGGGGTAGCGCTAGCGCTTCGGTTTAGGCTAGAGTTAAGGTCAGACACGTTAGGGTTTAGCGTGGTTAGGCCAAGGGAAACAATCTCGACTTGCACGAATCGATACCTAAATAAAGTAAGTGAATAGTGGCTAGAGAGAAAGGTTGAACGTTTTGCAAATCGGCTACGTCGGTGATTGAAATTTTTCTACGTGAAATTACTTTTTCATAGTGTCTAGATACCCGGCAGCCGGGAAGTGTTTACATAATACTCCATACCCGCAGTCTGAAATTATTCCAGAATTTCACCAAGAGAATTCATTCACAACGAAGGAGAAACATGATTCATAATCGCTTCGCATTTGTTAACAAATGTCGAATACTCTCACAGGGTTCACACTTCAATTTCTGTAGAAATTATTCTCTGAGAGTTGACACCGAAATCACTACTATAAAATGACCGGCAGTCAAAACGTTTAAATAGCACTCCAGTTAGCCTACAAAGTGCTCCGGTTAGCCTACAAAGCACTCCGGTTAGCCTAAATTGCACTTTGTTTAGCCTGATTAGGTCTCCTGTTAGCCTGTTTACGGTTAGCTTTCAATAATACTAAGGGTAACACTATATTTACCTAAAAAATTCCGAAAATTGCCGGCCAGTTGTGGTGGCACATTGGTCATGAGTATCGCTTGCCATGCGGGCGAGTCTGGTTCGATTCCTCTTGTGGGCGCTTATCACAGTGTACTTTTATGTTGTTTTACTTGTCAAAAAAAAATTCTAAACCTCACTGCCGGGTATGGAGTATTTTCAAAACACTTCCCGGCTGCCGGGCATCTAGACACTAATTACTTTTTTTTTGGTAGAAAACTGCTCGTTCCATGAAATGATTATAATTTATCTGACAACACAGAAAAAGAGAAAAAGCCTTCAGCTAGCACGCTGCTCGTGCCGAAAAAAAGCGCATGAAACGGAAAATTCATCAGCAAAGGAAGGCTGAAATACAAAGCAAAACTTACATTTGAGATGAAGTTTTCTTCTTCCTATAGTTAAACCTGCGGTCAGGCATTCTTTGTCTTTTTTCTTCGCGGCAGGCTCGATTCTATCACAATTCAAAGTAATCATCTGCTTGGAAAACCATGATGCACACTCACGGAACGCTTGCTTGGGAATTTAACTGACCGGCAATTTCTCTTTGGCCTGTAAAAATGGCTTAGAAACTTCGAATTACGTCTTCAAAGCACAAGTCAAATTCAACGACTTTGCTACCTGGCCTTTCTCGTCAGTTCCCGTCCGTGTCTGAGTCACGCTAAGACGTGCTATATAAGTCACGCACACTTTATGCACCAAAGATTATTATGGGAAATCCCAGAAATTTTTGGAGCGAAGGATGATGAGGCGGCTAATTTCAAGAAAATAATAAGAGTCTAGAAAGCAGTTCTAATTTCCAATACTGACACATGCCGAAGTTTGGCAAATTAGCTGTAAGTCCGCGACGGATGCTTTGTTTTTGGAAGAAGAAGCGTTTCTAGACTCGAACGCCTGGCTCGCATGTTCTTCAATGGCTAAGTTAACGGCAGACTTAAACCATGATCACGGAACAAAAACACGCCTCGGTTCTTTGAGGCATGCTGGTGACTCAACAAGGGTCAGAGGCTTAATGATGCCAAATCTCCTACCAGGGGGGCGCAAATATTCTTCGAATAAGCGTTGAATATCGGTGGAAATAACGAGCAAACTCTGCTTAATTAACAGGTAAGCCAGCTCTGACTTAGGGTTATCGCTTTGCGCGCCGAAAGCATACGTCACAATGGCAGCTAAAATACACATCATCCCAGATCCCTACCAGTAAAAACGGCAAGCCAGAAATACAAATATCAAGAAAATTTCAGATCTGTAGGTATACTGTAACCTTAAGCATGAGAAAGTGATCAACACTGAATCCATGTTAGTTTCTGTCATGCAATTAAACTTGAAGAGGTTGAGTAATATCCATTGTCTTTGCTAAAATAATCATAACTTTTGAAAGAGGAAAAAAATAAACAATGCCAGACTGTTTTTTTTGGCCAGATAATTGGACAGCACTCACTAGATTTAAGCAACTAGGGTTGAGAACTGGTTGAAAACAAATTTAAAATGTGTGCTTCAATCATTGAACTTTTCCTTTTAAGATACAAAGGAAATTACATGTTTGGATGTTCCTCTGATGTTGTGGGATTGATACACAATGTACATGAGGTGTGAAAATAATTATGCATTGATTGACAATTATAGTGACAGCTAATTTTACTTACAGTAATAAGAGAAATTGTATCAGTAATGTAGTATTCTTGAATAAAGATGCGAAAGTCATTGGATCGTGATGTTACCATGTTGAACCCCACTTCACTTCTTTACCCAAATTCAAAAATGTTTTATCAACTGGTTTACTTTAATTCTCTTCACTTTCTTTTTTCTTGATCTGTACAAGCGATTTCTTCTGTTCTTTATGACCCTTACCTTTGTTGCTAGCACATTGGCCCCACCCTAACTAAAAGATTTTGTTTTTTTTTTTCATGTTCTTAAGTGCCTCCTTTGCACTTGAAAAAGGACACAACCTATCTTCTCTGACAAAATGAAATCTTTTATGAAATCTTTCACTAAATCTGCCTTGAAATGTTGACTGTGGCTTGTGAAGGAACTGATCTTCCTGGAGGATGCCAGCTGATCAACTGCTGCAAAGAGCCCATAGAGATGTATACAGACTCCTTTACAATCCAAGAACTGGGACAAGCCATATGTGGTCTGAAGAACAGTAAAGCACCTGGTGTGGACAATGCTAATGCAGAAATGCTGAAAGCCAACCCTGCATTCACCTTGAACCAGCTTCTGAATACATGTATCTGCAATCAGACTCTTGATCAATGTAAAGCCTGGCCGTCTGACTGGAGGAAAGCTCTCTAGGCCAAAATACCCAAGAAAGGTGATCGATCTATTTGTGACTGTAATTACTGAAGGATATTCTTTCTTTCAGTACCATAAACGCTCTTCTGCAGAATGCTCCTGATGAGGAAGCAGGAAGGAGTAGACACAAATTACGGCAAGAACAGGCTGCCTACCCTAGAGGAAGGGGGTTAACTGAACCCGGGGGGTACTTAACAAAGTTTAATACGGGGAGGCTCTGCCCCGAGTTCCAACCCCTTACCCTTTTATATACCATTTTGGCAGAAAAAGGTACCCCTTTTATATACCTTTTATTGAGAAAAGGTACCCCTTTCACATAACTACTTTAGAACACTGCACCCCATTTCTAAGCCCTTCTTGTTGTCATTTTCATGTAGTGCTTAACCCATTGACTCCTGTGCCGGCCGTAACCGGCCGTGCGAAAACCCACCCCCAATCGTAACCGGCCGTAAAAAAGCATGTGAGGACAAATGCCTGTCCTACCCTCCCTGAAGACATTTTGGTTCTCCTATTGTACTATTGTTGTTAAGGACAAATAAACCAATGAAAATGGACTTTCTGAGCATATTTATAGAGGACTTTAGGGGTCCTAGAAAGACGGGTTTTTGTCTTAAAATCACGCGCTTGAAATATAATCTTGGCGCGTTGCAGGCCAAGTATACAAACTTCCAGGGTCTTGTTTTCATTCCTAAAACGGAGAAATTACTTCTTTGGCACTTAAAATGGAAAGAAAAAAAATAAATTGATGTTTAGGTGGCCTTAGAATGGAAGATCAAGGTGAATGGAACCCTCAGACCTTTCTGGTGAATAATTTTTCCTTCCTTCAACCGCGGCGAAAACAAGACTATCGGGTGCGTTTTCAAGTGAGTTTTGAATACAGATCGCGGATTTAAAGCAGCTGCCTCGACTTTAGAAAACAAAAATGGTAATGTGCAGTATTAGTTCGAAGTTGAATTCAGCTTTTAGCACGATAGTCAAAGCTACGGCCGATAAAATAACTGCAAAACTTGTAGCGAAAAACTCACGCTTTCGCTTTTGCATGAAAATTAATTCAAACATGTGGTCATGCCGCGAAGCACATCTCTAAAATTTTGAACATTTTTGTGCTTTTAGATAAGTTTTTTACCTCATCTTGAATGAAAATTTATTGTTATTGAACTTCCTGTCATGTTTCTTTCATTTGGTTGCCTATATTTGGGAATTTTTGGTTTTAAAAGTGAACAGTATTTTTGAACGCTGGAATTCTGCATATTTAATTTACGGCGACCCCTCGTGGTTCGTTTGTTTAGTGTATTCGCTTCCCTCAAATATATTTTATTGAGTCTTGTTCAGCTTCTACAGAACACCTGAGGATAGAACTAAGTTGGCACTAAATTTACACAGTTGAAAAGCGATTTATCTCAAAATAATTGCCTTGTTTTTGTCGTCTTATTGATGTACATTTTTCAACTTTCTTTCGCTGCGCTGTATTATTTCGTCGGGCGTCAAAAAAATTATCCGATTTCTTCCTTTTGAATTGGTTTTACGTGTGTTTTTCGCCTTTTATTTTCTGGTATTTTCTTAAATGTTCTCCGTTATAGTAAAAGAGTGGAAATTCTGTTGTATTTGGTTTCGTTTCATCCTCTGAAGTAAACATTTAACTCATTTTTGCGTATTCAATTTTCTCGCCGTTTTGTCACGCGGCGAAGAAAAAAATAATTTCTTGTTTTCTTACAAGTTATACGCATCAAGTTGAGTTCTTTTTGTTGATATTTTTTACTATTTTGGCCGTTCATTTATTGAACTTTAAATAAACGAAGTCTTGAAACCTGATCGTGTGTCTGTGGTTACTGCGCATATGGTTTATTTTTGTGCTTTCACTCGCTCTGACAAATTTCCAAAAAACGCCAGGAAATTAGGGGTGGGTCGCGGACAGTTTGATGCGGGAGTCAATGGGTTAATTGATACAGCCATAAGTGCGTCTATTCGAAATACTTTAATTAAAGGCCCTTGTAAATACCTAAATGACCGATTTTCCTACCCTTTTATATACCTCAACTTGTGAAATCCCTACCCTTTTATATACCTGAAGCCTGAAAAAGGTACCCCTTTCGTGCGGAGCCTCCCCATGTAGGCCATTATAGGGAGTATCCCCCCCCCCCCCTGGTAACTGAACAGATCTTTATCCTTAGAAATATCTTTGAACAGAGTGCTGAGTGGCAAACACCTTTGTATATCGGTTTCATCAATTTCAAGAACGCCTTTGAAAGGTTATGAAAAGATAAGCTCTGGAACATTTAGATTTTATATTGTTTTACACTATTTACAACTTTAACAGTATTAACAGAAATTACATTACTTAAAAGGAGAAAAGAAATATAACAATACGTAGCAAGATCAAGTGTGCTCAGTGACTAAAGTAGCATAGGCTTTCATGTTGGTCACTGACATTCTTAGGCATTATAACATTCCTGACAACTTTGTCAACACCATACAATAGCTTTATGGTGGAATCACCTTCTGCATTGTTGAAAACGGACAGACATCAGACTTTTTTCCTGTAGAGACAGGAGTCAAGCAGGGCCGTGTTATGTCTGGTTTTCTGTTCAACATTGTCATCCACTGGACAATGAGGAACACCACCAATGCAAAGAGAGGTCTGAAATGACCGTTCGCTAGGTCCTTTAGGATCTTGATTATGCAGATGACCTAGCACTTCTCTCAAGCTGGCACAAAAATCTCCAAGGGAAGTACAGCTGTCACCATCAGCTCTCAAGGTACATTGGACTCTGCATCAACACCACCAAGACAAAGGTGCTGCAAACAAATGCCAAGGTTGCTGAAGCGATTTCAGTTGATGGACTGGAAGTTGAAGATGTGAACTACTTCATCTACCTAGGAGCCACAGTCCATGAAGCAGGTGGGTCGCACAACAGACATCAGACACAGGCTGTCAATCGCAAAAGGGTCATGCCACTCTCAATCCTGTCTGGAGGTCAAAGATGTACAGCAAGCACACCAAGCTGAGAATCCTCAAGAGCTGCATGACCTCTTTTCTCCTGTATGGTGCTAAGAGGAGGAGGGTTACATGAACAAGTTACAGTACATGATGTATGGGACAACTGAGTAACAACCATCATTTCCTATGTACATGTATTACATGTATATACTCTACATATTATCAATTATTTTACCAGTAAAAGTTCTCTAAATAGTGTTACAAGGCTATTGAAGTTACATTGTAGAGCTGCTGTTTTAAGCTCAACATGTTCATATCAGTGGTTAAATTGGTATTTCCAGGGTCAATACCTGGTAAACTTTACTGTTGTTGTTGTGTACTGTCACAGTTACTGTGTTTAATCTTTTAGGTATGGTAGCCAATGGTGAGAGTCTTGCTAATCCTAAGTGCGGTGACACCTACACATACGACTTTCCAGTTGGAGAAGGGAGATCTTTCTTCTGTCATCCTAGGTTAAAAGGGAGATATGTGATAATCAGACTTGTAGACAAAGACACACTACTCACACTCTGTGAAGTTGAAGTTTACTCGGAAAGAAGAGGTATGATGTATGTTAATTTGCATTAACTGTGCTGTCCTTCCCTGAAGGGTACAGTGCATGTCTTTATTTCAGTATGTATAGCTATTTGTGATCTCTAGAGACTACTTAAACAGTGAAAGATATCTTGGGAAATGTACAGTGGATGAAAAGTAAACTTGGTCACCTGTTTTGAAAGGTTGACACTCTGAAAGGCACTGCCATCAAAATTTACTGACCATGGAGTACATGACCCTTTGTGAGTCTTTAATCTTGATTATATTACATCATCTGAAAAAATGAAGGCCTAATGGTTATTGCTGCTATCATGCTATCAATCGGTTATTGTGTGGTGATCTCAGGTAAGCACTCCAGGCCAGGTGTATAAATGGGTACTGGCAAGTAACGATGCAAATACCAGGAGTCCCCATTGATGCATAAGCATCCCATCCTGGGGGAGAAGTGTTCCCAGTTACTTCATGTTACTAAATTTAAAAAAAACTGCAGATGTAGTAATTGCTGGCTTAATGGCCTGTGTCACAGCCGCCCTCTCCAAAAGAAGAGAAAATCAAAGAGTGTCTGTGTGTTGCCGTTGATAATTGTGTTCTGTGCATTAATTATCCAGGCACTAAACAATTATTTGAGTGTGACAACAGCTGATGTGACACAAGGAGACAAAAAAGTAACTTTCTCTCTGCATGTGATCTTTGCATAAGACAGTCATGACCTTTCAACGTTCACAGATTTTGTGGTTCCCGAAAAGATCCATTCCCCCCACCATGGAGGGAATTGGAAATTCCGGAGGGCCAGGTGGGGGCCGGGGGTCAAAGATCCAGCAAATTTTGGAGGGGAGGAGTGTTGGATGGTGGATGTCCTTCAATTCAATATGGATTCAAGTATTGATCTAGCTGTTCAAAAATCCTTTCTTACCTACTAAGTAGATC
>CAXHUQ010000734.1:45400-85400 GCA_964020085.1 Micromussa lordhowensis | reverse complement strand
TTCCGCACAGCAGACTGGCGCTCTACCAACTGAGCTAAGGGACCAATCATATATGAGCCAAGGGACCAATCAGCCCAGTACTTATCCTGGTTTCAGTACCATGAAGCGAACATCCAGTACCATCACAGGGTTGCCCCCAGCATTAATTTTCCCACTCCCCATTTATATACCTGGGTGGAGAGAGGCACTTAAAGAGTTAAGTGTCTTGCCCAAGAACACAATACAATGTCCTTCCTTGGCCAGGGCTCAGACCCAGACCACTCGATCTGGAGGTGAGCACACTAACCATGAGACCAACATGCCTCCTTATACTTCAAAGCAGATATTAAATAAGAGGATTTTTTTACTGTGCCTCCCAACTGAAAAGATGTTACAGCATACCCAGGCATTGTGAAGGCTTTGCGCCATGCACATACGGTGTATAAATTTAGAAAATGTTGCATTGTAAAGCTGCTAACTGAGTCCAGCATGCGCCTTAGTCACGTAATAGGTGATAAGCACTTTAATCTGTGTATTAATGTTGTGTTACGACACATAAAAACAACTTGAGTATCTTTCATGATTGTTTATTTTTGTCCCCAGACCTCTACTCAGTCACAGCTCGCCTATTTGCCTATTCAGCTGCTAAACTATTTAACAATCTTGATTATGCTACAAAAAGCTCCTCGTCACGTAAAGAGTTTGTAAATAATTACTGGTCTAACGTTAAATAAATTATTTTACTTGTTAGGTTAGGTTTTTATAAGTACCGGTAATACTTTAGATGCACAGCTTCATTGTAATAAGTGTTAACTTTCTGAATCCTGTACCAAATAAAGTATCTATAAATTATATCTATCTAAATACTGTATATGTTGTAGGTCAAAATGAAATTCAGGTTAAAATGGGATTCCTTTGTCTCTTAACCCTAATTATTAATGGATCGTGATTAATTAGGGTTAGAAGACAAAGAAATTGAGAATCAAACTAGGTTAAAATCATTTTAACCTGAATTTCATTTTGACATACAACATATACATACTTTATATGCTCTCAAGAATTGCAGATATCATTTCTGTATTTTTTTTATCCGGCCTGTCGCCATGACTTCAATGGCCCATACTTTAATGAAATGGCCCATAACTTTTCAAAGTCGGTGGTGATCAGTGGTCATAGGCCCATTTGTCTATTTTGCCTTCTCAATCTCTGCGTACCTGTATTGTTTTCACACCTGTGTCATTTTTCGTTACTAACACAATTTACATACATGTAGATGATCAGTTATTTTGAAGACATAATATTATATGATTTTAGAAAATAACCCAAAGCAAATACACACGCTGATTGGTTTAAAACCGTGTTTCTATAACTCGATAGAAACACAGACACTAGCACGAGCTGTTGACGTAATGATGGCGCGAGCAAAGAGAATCTACATTTTGATGATCGAAGTAAACAAGTTGTTTTCCTTTTTCTTCGCCGCAGTATTTTCTAAAAGAAATAGAAAACATGTTCTCCGTGTTCCTATCGAGTTATAGAAACACTCGTGAAAGTTTGGGAGAACTCGTTCTCCCAAACTTTCACTCGTGTTTCTATAACTCGATAGAAACACGGCACATGTTTTCTATTTCTTAAACTTAACATGCTTCCTCGCACAACACTTACACAAGATCGGTTAATTTCTCATTGATTTTTGGTTTCATGTACCTGGAATGTCTTTTTAAACAACTACATGTATAACAACATAGTGTTTACTATCAACTCATTTCAGGAGTTTAATGGTAATTCTGGAAGAAAGGACATAGTTAAACACAGTCTCAAGGAATATGCAAGTGCACGATTCATACGGTTCCAACCAACAGCTTACAAGACTCACAAAGCTCTGAGAGTTGAAGTGTTTGGAATACTTATATCTGCAGGTACATTTTGTATTACTGGTTTTCATGTCGGGGAGAAAAAGTTTATAATTAAATCATTTGGCAAGTGGAGGTCTTTTTAAAACAATACTATTTTCAAAGACTTCTAACATACAAGTACCTCATAATTACTACATGGTGAGTCATCACATTTTAAACTTGAAACCTCACCTATTTTCCTTTTATTGGATACGCTGTAAGGGTCCCAAGTTAAATATTAACCTACATGTAGAGTGAATCACCTGTTTGCATTTTTCTGCGTAACATAAGTTGCTAATAAGTAAGAATTAAAGGGCCTGGTGGGAAAAGGGCATTAGGTATTTTGATGAAATGTGAACTTCGTCAAAAACTCACCAAATTTTGCATGTCGTTTTCTTTAGGCGCGTTAATGTTCTGTATTTTCCTTCGCTGAAATTTGCTTCGTTTTGGAGATATTCTCTATCTCTATATCTCTTCGTGCCATAAGGCACATAAGGCTTTGACATTCTCTTTCCATCCACTTCGGTTTTGCTGCTAAAGCTCTGACAGTCATACATGATTGCCACCCAGCTACTCGTCTTTCGTCTTCAACCATTCTCCTCCATGTTGTTTTTGGTCGACCTGGTCTCCTCCTCCCCTCTGGCCTCCACTCCACTGTTGTAATACAGTGCTCCCCTCTGTTCTTCCTCGTTATATGCCCGATCCAATTCCATCTTCGGCGTCTGATCTCATCGCTTGTTCTGTTCACTCCTGTGGTCTCCTAGATTTGTTGGTGTGAGATGGTCTGTGGCCATCTTATTCTCAGTATGCGTTTCATGCATTTGTAGTGGAGAGCATCCAGCTTCTTTGCTTCTGTTTTCGTGAGTTTCCAAGCTTCGTAGCCATACATCAAAACTGCTGTGGCAATTGTTTTGAAAAATTGAATCTTTGTCTTCCTGCTAATTTTGCTCATTTGGTGGTTTTCCATTTTTATTGTTGACTACTGTACTTGTTCTTTTCTGCTCACCTGTCAGAGTCTTCACTATACGATGTAGTACCCCTGCTCTCCCATTTTATGCTGTTCTTTCAGCAATATCTGCCATCTCATTCATCCAATACCTCTTATCTTCACGAGCACTCCGTTTAACTTCTTGGTCTTTTCCCTTGTACTGTTCTTTTATTCCTTTCTTGACTCTTTCTCTTTCTTGTCTCCTTTCCTCTACTTTGTTCCACGTTTTCGCGCAACTAAGGTTTGCTGGTTTTCTTAGCTATGCCTAGTACATCTTTAGCTGCACCAACATATATATTCTCCATTGTGTTGTTCGTGTAGTCGGCATTTTCTTCCTCCAAGTCTGTCAGGGCTTGAAATCTGTTTCTGACCTCAATGTTGTATTTGACAAGCATCTCTTCGTCTGCTAGTTTCTGCTTATCCAAAATAATAATAATAATAATAATAATAAACTTTATTTACGTGTCAAATAAGATAGCAGTTTCCCACTAAGTAAGGACACCTAAACTAAAATAATCTAAAAACTATATAAAACCTACCCTATATAATAAGATAATAACCTATATATAATAAGATAATAAGATAGTAATGATCAGAATAATATGATCTTAATAATATTTCAATTATTTAAGATTTACCTAAAATACAGTTCTTGCAATCATTCGAAGAGATCAAAGTGTATATATCTACTTTATGTAAAGCGTTTTTAAATTCTTGCAGCGTTCTTTGTGCTCTTATTTTTCCATCTAGCTTAGACCAGATTACTGGACCTAAGTACCTAAGAGAGTGCTTACCATAGCGCGTAGTACTAACTCTAGGGATACTGAAATCATTGTTTCTTAAATTATATTCGTTGTTATTAATAACAAACAGGTTCTTGATATTATTAGGGCACAAATTATTTTTAACTTTAAACATTAACACAGCTATGTCATGTAATCTACTATTACATAAGGTTTTTAAATTAGCCCTCTTAAGGAGGTCGCTATATGATGATATGCTATCACAATAAACAGCTCTAAGGGCCCGTTCTTGTACCCTCTCTAATTTTCTAGAATCACTAGCCTTGCAACAATTCCATACAATACTACAGTAAGTTAAATAAGGCAGATTGGTGGCCTTAAAAAGTTGTAATTTAGCCTTGGCTGGGATTAACTTCCTTAATCTATTAATTACACCCACCCTTTGACTGCTTTTTTTACAGATGTAACTTATGTGATCCGAAAAATTTAGATTATCATCAATATTTACACCCAGTAACGTAATAGAATTATATGATTTAATGGCTGTTCCGTTAACATTTAGCTCTAACTGTTCGTCAATTAGTCTGCCTCCTTTCAATATCATTGATCCATATTTATCAAAGTTCCCTTTGAGAAAGTTCGTATCGTACCAATTTGTAGCCCTTTGTGCAGTATCCTGTAGTTTTGTTTGTATAGTATTGATGTCCTTGTTGATCTCGTAGAACTGGTGGTCATCAGCATACATCCCGATTTTTGAAGGAATTTCGAACGTCAAATCATTTTGGAAAAGATTCCATAAAAGAGGTCCAAACGAGGACCCTTGAGGGCATCCTTTCTTGACCCTTTTCCAGGGGCTAGCAAATCCATCAATTCTTAGCCTATTATAGCGATCCATGAAATATGATTTCATTAGTTTGATGCTCTCGTTTTTAAAGCCATATGCCTCCAGTTTAGCTAGTAATAGAGAATGATGAAGACAATCAAACGCTTTACTCATGTCAGTACTTAACAGGCCAACACTCATTCGATTATCCAGAGCATTTTTCCAGTTTTCCGTCAAAGCTAGTAGTGCCGTTTCACAACTGTATCTCTTCCTGTATGCTGTCAGGCTATCGCTCAAACGTTCATTAAATTCTGCTGTAATCTGATTAGTAAGAAGTTTTTCAAAAGTCTTATTTACCATGATCGCTATACTTACAGGACGGTAATTTTCCATGTTCAAACGATCGTCCTTTTTATAAACAGGCACCCACTCGCTTCTCTTCCAGTTCCTTGGCCAATGACAGTTGGCGATACATTGATTATAAAGAGTGCATAACGGCATAGCAAGCTCCGATGAGCCTATTTTAAAGGCAATGGGTGGAATGTTATCCCATCCCGAAGCTTTCCTGGGATTTGTGTCTTTCAAGATTTTCTGAACCTCCGGCACTGTTATATCTTTGAATTGAAATGGTTTGAAATCACCCTTAGATATGCGTTGGTTTACGATAGCTTGAATACTATGGTGATTTGACAGGTCAGAAACTGACATATCGCTCGTTGGACCAATGTTATCTGCAATGGTTGAGAAATAATCAGCCATGGTCTCTGCGATATCCAACTTGTTGCTGATTATTGAATCATTGACCTTCAGATTCATGTCCGATGATTCCCTGACCTTTTTTGATCCAAGAAACGGCATGAAAGTTTTATAGAATTCATGTGGCTTACTTCCAAGGTCCTTGGACTTCTTCTCCCAAAAGTCTTTAATTGACTTACGTCTAAGTCGTGTGGCTTCATTCCGTAACTTTTTGTGAAATTCCCAGTTCTCTTGAGCTTTAGTCTTGTGAAATTTTCTAAGTGCTTTCCTCCTTCTTCTAATTGCCTCCTTCCATTCTGTAGTCATGTAAGCTACGTCCCCATCTCTGACTCGCATTCTCTTGCAAGGCATGTGTTCATCTACGATGTCCTTTAACAATAGGCCGAAAAATTCGGACTGATCCTCAACGTCATCGAAGATTTCAGCCACGTGCCATGGAGCTGAAGCTAAATGTTTTTTAAATAGCATTTGATCAAAATTTTTCCTTGACCGAAAATTAATAACTTTTGATTTACTTTTAGCCACCCTTTCCTTCATGAAAGCATAGATAAGGGCGTGGTCGCTTAGACCTGGATCAAAAGCATCGCTCTTGGCAAAGTCATTAGGGACGTTAGTTAAAATAACGTCAATTAGTGTCTCACTAAGTCGATCTCCCGTTATCTGAATTCTCGTTGGTTTAGAAATGAGGCAATCAAGCTCATGTGTTTCTTGTAGATCTAAGAGTAGTTTACCTTCATTTGTTATCGGTCTAAGACGATCCAAATTCAAGTCACCAAGCACTACGATGGAACTTCTAAGTAGGTTTGCCCAATTACAAATGTGATTGAGTTCCTCTTCAAGCTGTTGACGATATTGTAATGTAAAACTTGTAGGAGGTCTGTATAAACCAATAGCTATAATGCTTTTCATTTTGAAGTGGATGTCCAATACGATTGGCTCAATGGTTTTATAGGTCTTAGCAAGTTTGATTCTTTTGCATGTTAATTCAGAGGATACGTAAGCTAAAATCCCTCCTCCTCCTTTCTTCCTATCATTACGGTAGAGCACGTAACCAGGGATAGAAAATTGACTGTCTGGGTAGGAGGAGTCAATTTTAGATTCGCTAACAATCATAAGTTGAGTTCTAGAGTCTTTTATCAAGCAAGCGAGCTCTTCGAACTTGTTTTGAATACTATTGATGTTTAGATGACACATCAAGATCTCTCTTTTGTACAGAATTCTTTCTGCAATCAGAGCATTGTTCAGGGCATTGTTCAAATGGTCGTGCAACTCTCCAGGGATAACACTTTCCTGTCGAGAATTAGCATGTACCTCAGAAACAGTAATATTACTCCCGTCCAGTAAATTATTCCCATCATTTTCAAATTCACTAGCTAGCTCAATATTATCCAAATTAAAGAATGGTAGTTCAGAAAATAGGTCACATCCCGGGCATTTCCATGAAGTTAGTGTCATAGCGATTATTTGAAGAAACTGATATGGTCTTACATTACCGCATTTGATGTGCATTAAACATTCACAGGATGAACAGCGCAGACTGCGATGGTTTTTTGCGACTGTCCTGCTGCAAGATACACATTTCTCTGGACCTGGGTTTGGATTAATATCCCCACTCTCGGCTAGTCGCTTCAACCTTGTTCGACCTTTCATTTCCCTTGGGCTTCTTTTCAACTTCAGCTTGAGCGTAGTCTCCACTAGGTAGTGGTCGCTTCCCACATCTGCACCTCTCCTAACTACAGTGTCCATGACTGAGAATCTATATTCCTTTGCAGTCATAGTGTGGTCTATCTGGTTCTTAATTCTGCCATTTAGTGATGTCCATGTTGCTTTATGAATTTCTTTATGGGGGAAGATTGTTCCTGTGATGACTAAGCCATTCATCTCGCAGAACTCACAGGGCCTTTCCCCATTTTCGTTCCTGTCTCCTGCACCGTGTTGTCCCAGTACCTCTCTTTCTTCTGGTGTTCCTTTCCCCACTTTAGCATTTAGGTCTCCAGTAATACGCAGGATGTCATTTCTGTTGCACTTCTGCACCGTACCCTCTAGTTGTTCGTAAAAATCTTCTTTGCTCTCTATACTCGCATCGTTGGTCGGGGAGAATGCATGTATTAACCTCAGCTTCCTATACTTTGAATAAAATCTTGCTCTTATAATTCGACTACTTTCTGGTTTCCACTCCATAAGACATCTGGCTGCTTATTGTGACATCATAATTGCTACACCTCCTTGGTGTATATTTTCTTCACCACTGTAGATTATTACCTCTCCTGTGTTAAGCTTGGATTTTCCGCTTCCTCTCCACCTGCATTCACTAATACCTAAAATATCTAACTTATATCTCTTCATCTCTCTTGCAACTTGGCCAGCCTTCCCAGTCTCGAACATTGTCCTAACATTCCAGTTTCCTATCCTTGTTTTATTCCTCGGATTCACGATCGAAGCTGTCGGCTTTTGGTCTTCCTTTTGGCTTTGGCTCAAAAGAGTCATCCTGCTACTAAGAGCTCTCGTCACGTCACCGATGTTAATAGGGGTTCGAATGTCTTGTGTTTCTGTAATAAGCTGATTTTTACGAAAGTGGGTTATCAGCCCCCAACCCAACCCCCAACCTTGAGGGCCAGGGGGTCACACTTTGTCTGGTCTCTACCCTTCGACCTGTTCGGCATGAGTGGCCCTACCAGGAGTACAAGACTCCAGCCGACATATCTCTAGGGGTCATGGAGACACACAAACCTTCCCACCGCGATAAGGTGGTGACCCCTTGAGGCAGTTTGGATATATTAGGTATGCAAAAAATACTCGTTTTTTTCTAGCAGCATCTTCAGAAGTTTATTTGTTGAACAACAAACAGGCAGAAAGGCTGTTTATTTTGTACAAAGTCAAAATCAAATCCCACAGAATCTTAGCTGTCATTCATTTAAGTCAAAGGAAAGTCAGGTGGAAATCTGGGAACAGATTGTTTACATAGGTTATTGTGACATGAAACACAACATGTGAGTCGCTCAAGCATCAAAGGAAGCACCATGGAACAGAAAAGTGATGTGATGCATTAGAGCTCTGTCAACTAATATCTTAAGCATTGTTTAAAGTACCTTGTATGCCTGCCTGGTGGTTGAGGCATCATAAAGCCTTGATAACCCGTAAGTCATCAACACGTTTTAAAGAGGAAAAATGTGTTCTGAAACTTTGAAGCAGCTGACATAATCAAGTTATCGGCGTTTGAAGTCAGGTTGATCCAGTTAGCAAGGTCCAAAAGCAGTTCTTGCTCAAGAGAAAACCCCTCTCGTGAGTTGTGCCCATTTGCCAAGCATTAATATTGCTGGCATTAAAGTTTGGAAAGCGAGAAGTGGTTTCTTGCATCAACCACTTTGTTTTCACCGCGAGTTGAAGTGACCCTTCCTGGCATACATTGCAATCACATGCAGTGGACGCTTCGTGGCTGTGGAAGCCTGGTAAACAGCACTATAAGTAAGAGGGAGATTGATTGTAACATGGATATGTGATCTACGTGTAGCTTGCGTTGATTTTATTTCAAATTGGCGTGAATTGTGGTGTCTGGAACTTCTGGGATCAGCTGACAGGTAGATATATGGAGACCCATATGTTGTGCTGTAGGGTTAATCTTTAATCTGTCAGCGCCCTCAGCTTTCGCTGTTTAGTATTGACATCAAAATTGATCGCGGTATTCGATTTGACTATCGTAGTTTAACAAGCTAGTTTCTAAGTTTATGAGCTGACTGAACATGGCATAAGAGTCATGTTTTTTTTGTTTACAGTGAAGCTATCAAACTTGGCTAATCAACCTATGGTGACTGTGTAGTTGCCTAAACAAACCACAACAAACAGTCCTTCCTGAATAGCACTAGACTAATCTCTAATCCTGACAACAGTCCTTCCTGAATAGCACTAGACTAATCTCTAATCCTGACTTGAATCCTAACCACAAGAGCCTTGAGCGTTTTACTCTCCTTATGTTAAATGAGCACATCTGCAGTCATTAAGCCAAATCAACATCTTTGCAGTCACATGTTAACGTGAAATCAGCCTTTTAACTGTTTTGACGTGAAATCAACTTTTTCGAGCTTACACGTAGACATAAAATCCATATTTTCTTTTTTCAGTGAAATCAATATCTTTACAGGCAGGCATGAACGTGAAATCAACATTATAGCCGTTTTGGATGTGAATCCACGTTTTTCAGCTTAGGCATTGCATAAATTCAACATTTTGCTGTTTCCTAAGTGAAATCAACCTCCTTGCAGTCACATGTTAACATGAAATCACCATTTTAACTGTTTTGGAGGTGAAATCAACATTTTGGAGCTAACAAGTTGCATGAAATCAATCACGTGACTGAATATGTCCCAACTAAAAATGAGGAAAATCTGTGATATTCCCTAATTTTCTAAACTGCACATCTTGCCAAAAATATTTAAAGGATTAAATGAGCACAATAGAATCCATTTGGCACGAAAATATGCTCAGATATTAGTCCTTAGACATGATCCATTCCTCAATTTTCACTTTCATTTTCATTTTGGAACTTCCAAGTTGCATGAAATCAACATTTTGCGGTCGCGTTCTGACGTGAGAACAAATACAAGTTTTTTGCGTTTGTAATATGTTGAAAAGGAAGCAAACTTCGGTGAAAAAAATTACAGGGCATTGCTTAACCACCTGAACAGAAGGATGGCACTGATTGGACCTGTGCAAAAACTGCTGTGATTTAGCTCGGCAAGTGGTTTTGTTATCAAATAATCACAAAGCTATGTGTATTTTTTTGTGTGTGCAAAATGTAATTGCATCACAGACTGCCTCTCTGTCATGTTGCAAAAAGTTGTAAAATTTAGTGTAATTAAAGAAGGGATAGTTATTCTTTTTGTTAAAAACAAATATTATTGAATTGTAACTACATGTACAGTGAGAGGATGTTAAATTTAAATAGAAAAAATGGCTTAAATTCATACATTGTATAAAAAGAAAGTATAAAATGGTATAAGAAAAAGTAAATTACAGTATAATAATTTATTAGTAACATTCCATTTCTCAGACAAAATCACAAGTTCCTGAATAAAGTGATGTCATGCTAGAAAATCAAATAACTCATGGAAAAATAAAAAAATAAAAAAAAATGTGCTACTAAAATACAGTCACTACTGGTAACCTCATTTCAAAACAACATTGTATAAGTACGAAATTATACAAAAATTTGCTAAAATTAAGGTAGCACTAACACATTAGAAAAAATCAAAAGTGCTAATTGTCTCTTAATGTACAATTGTATCTTTTATCTAAAACTCCAAGACCTACCCATAAGTTTGTCATGGAAAACAGGTCTTGGAGTGAGAAAAATGTCCGCAAAAATCTGAGTGTGATGACTTGAGAAAGTTTAGTTTAATTTCTTTACTCTCATTTGTAATGTTTAACTTTTGTTCAACAGATCGTAATTTCTCAACACAAATATAATAGGCCATTTTCGAGTTTCCTTGTGCCCCTGTTTCAAAAGGAGTCTTTGTGCAAAACCTTTCTTATGAAAAAAAGGTTGATTTGTATGAAAATGAACCTGTAGATGGAACTATGAATTGTTTTGCATGTAGACTCGTTTTGACACAGGCAAAAGGCAACTTAGAAATGACCTATTGCAAATGTTATAAAAAATGGAAGTGGACAGAAAACAGTAGAGAAATTAATGTAATTATCTTACCATTGTTGCTCTATTTGATTTCAGTTCCTTCACAGGCTCCTAGTGGTTTTACAGTGACTGCAAGCACTTCTACCAGTATTACAGCATCCTGGCAGTTACCACCAAAATATGCCAGACATGGAATTATCACAGGATTCAAACTGTTTTATGCAAAGAAGGCCTCTGCAGGGTCACCAACCGTGTTCTTTAACAATATTACAAGTCTTTCTAGAGATATCAGTGGGCTTGATGAGTACACAGAATATGAATTTCAAGTGTTGGCCTTTAGTGCTAAAGGCGATGGACCAAAGAGTGATCTGAAGTCTACAACAACAAAGGAAGATAGTAAGAAATCCAAAATAACGATAGCTTATACTTGTGATGTAATGTGTACACGAACGTGAAGAATGACCATGGCAGTAGATTTTCCAATTTAAGCTATTGGAAAGAAGCCTAAAAAAAATCAGGGCTTCAACGGGATTCAACCTCCGTGATACCCGTGTGATGCTCTACCAATTGAGCTGTCAATTTATTGAGTTCATATCTTCCTGTGAGGAATGAAATTATGTAATGTATATACAAAATAATTCATATATGAACTGCAGTTGTAGATGAAAGTGAAGAATCATCATCAGAGTATATTTTCAAATTTAAGCAATTGGAAATAAGAAGCCTGAAGAGAAAAGTCCGGGCTTCAACGGAATTCAAACCCGTGACCTCCGCGATACCGGTGCAATGCTCTACCACCTTATTTTTTGTGTATGGACTTTGAGATTACCTAAGCTCATAACCGCAGGGCAAATGTTTAATATAGACAGAAAACCTCACTGAAAAGTTACAAACTGAAATCAAAGTTCCGCTTATCCTGGGTTAGCTTAATTGAGCTTTGAGCAACCTGGCCCATGCAGAACTGGATGTATAGTTATTTTCCTCTATCAGACAACTTTCTGTTCAGTCTTTTTAAAATAAATTTGTTGTACATGTGGGCACATTAAACATGGAGACAAGGAAAGTTCTAATTACAGTGAAAGCCATGTCTGGAATGTTTATTGTGTTATAACCAATCATGAGTGAGATCTTCAACCACAGAAACCTCGGAAAACGGATGTATTCCATCAGTCACAAAACTATAAATTTCGTTTTTAGTTTTCGCGATGTCCAAAAATACACCCTCAGTCTCTATATATTACTGTATAGTCTAAATAGTCTAAAGTCTATAGTACTGTAAATAATTGCTATCTTTTGTATTGAGAACCACATCCAGTTCTTAATTTGAGGGATTTTGGAAAACATAAATCCTGCCTATGCGTATGGTTACTCAAGTGAAGTGGCAGTTAATTTGACACTGCTATAAATAGGGATGGTTCAAAACTTTAAAATTGTGGTGGTTTCGCTAACTTTTGTATCACGTTTGGTTAAACTAGCAACTTGATTTATTTTACAATCCCTTGGTTCCGGTGATTTGGTGATCTAAAGACCCTGGAAAGATTGACAACAATAAATTCAAATGTATGCTGATTTTGGAATTAGTTGTGACTAATTGCAAACACCTCTATTTTCTGCCTTTCCTTCTGAAATAAGTTTGTATGTGATTAACATATTACAAAAATATAATGAAAGGCTTCCATTTTCATCAATATTAGTCGTCGCTTTTCGTCGTTATCAAAACGAAATGAAATAGGGAAAGCACTGACGGATTTGCTGATTTGCATCATTAGTGCTATACTTTGTTCTGACTTATACATGTATATTTTATTGTACTTTTTTTTTACTTTACCTAATATTAGACTAAAAAAAATTAAAATAACGTTATTGTGTACTAAAAGAACATGATTATAATGGAACTAACTTTTTGTTCAATTGTAGAACCTTCAAAAGCCCCAGATGGCTTCTCTTTGATTGCAAAAACTTCAACCAGTGTTACAGCATCGTGGCAGTTACCACCAGCAGATGACAGGAATGGAGTCATCACAGGATTTAAACTTTTTTACAAAAAGAAAGGCTCTGCAGGGTCACAAATCATGTTACTTATTAACAGTGGATCAACCCTGACAAGAGTTGTCAGTGGGCTTGATGAATACACAGAATATGAATTTCAAGTACTGGCCTACACGTCTGTTGGTGATGGACCAAAGAGTACTGTAATATCTGAGAGAACGGAGGAAGACGGTAAGAAATATTGATTAAAAATGATTAGCAAAATAGAATATTTGACCTGCATAAATCACTGCACTGTAGATGTATGTGGTCCTGCCCTTGCTGGGTATGGTACTGTTGTAAGTGGCTGACTACAGTACATTCTGTTTTTCGATATATTTATAACCCTCCAACCACTGTTACACAGATGGAATAACAATTTACCTGTAATAAAACCATAGTTATAGAGGGGAATGGTTATGAAACCCGACAAACGTCTTTGTTGTAGGTTTTTGTTTGCTTTTTGGCCTCGACTGTGCACAAAACGGAATGATTGTTTACTCCGTACTGAGGAACTAACCAATAGAAACGTTCTCACCTGACTTGATGGTTAACTTGATTTTTAAATCTGAAAAACAAAGTTGCTCTATTTATACTAACAAATTGTCATTGTAGTAAAACTAATGTGTATAATCTTGTTCAATTGCAGCTCCTTCAGCCGCCCCAAATGGCTTCAATGTGACCGCAAAATCTTCTACTAGTATTACAGCATCTTGGCAGTTACCACCAGCAAACGCCTGGAATGGAATTATCCAAGGGTTTAAATTGTTTTACAAAAAGAAAGGGTCTTTAGGTTCACAGACCATGGAGCTTATTAATGATAAAGCAGTTCTTACTACAGATGTCAGTGGGCTTGCTAAATTCACAGATTATGAATTTAAAGTCTTGGCCTTTACTTCTGTAGGTGATGGACCAAATAGCACTGTAAAATCTGAGACCACAAAGGAAGACGGTAAGAAATTGATATTAATCGGTAGCAAATTTAACTTACTTGTCTTGCTAGTTTGGAACAATGTTTTTAAGAGAGTCCAATATGTAATTTTCATTTCCCAATTACCTTAAAACTGCAAACTCATTACGTTATGGAATCTTAATTTTAGAAATGTTCTTTTGATATACACTGTAATTGTTCCTGTGTTTAAAAAAAAAATATTTGAGGAGTGTAACTGTACAGATTCTAAGGTTGGTCCAAAAATACCGATAGTAGACTTGAAGCTAGAAGTAGCTGCGAAACTTAAGGTGGCTTACTACAGTTTTTCCGAGACTCAGTAGCACACGCTACGATTGCCTGCTAGAATTTGGAATGTGCACTGTGTTTCGGCTGTGGTGCTAAGAAAACAGTTGAATTTTAAAAGCACGGTTATAAGATCTAAAAAGATCTTCTTGTTGGGCTTTGAACAACCCGACCCATGCAGAACTACATGTAAGAACCAATCAAAATGCAAAAATGATTCGACCTATCAAAATTTATAATAATTTATGGATGCATTTATCATTTGACTTTGTTTCTTCAGTCCCCACAAGAGCTCCAGATAACTTCAATGCCACAGCAGGCACTTCCACCAGTATTGAAGCATCCTGGCAGCTACCACCAGAAGACTACAGAAACGGAATCATCATAGGATTTAGACTGTTCTACCAAAAGACAGGCTCAGGGACATCAACCATGTTAACTATTCAAAACCAGGGAACTCTGAGAAAAAATGTTACTGGGCTTGAAAAGTATACATCGTATGAATTTCAAGTGTTGGCTTATACATCTGTTGGTGATGGACCTAACAGTTCTTCAGTCGTTGAGAGAACAAAAGAAGACGGTAGGATATACTGGTATTTATGTAGTATAATTCTAAACTGTGCTTGTCAATTCCAACAAAGTGAGGGATGAGAACTGTGACAATGTTTTGCAACAGTATTCAACCTTTTTGGACAGGGTTCCAATCATTGGCTCTGATTTGTTTTCATTTTTCAACCCAAATGTTCATAGAGTCGATGAGTTTTTTTCCACCCACATGATCGGTGAGAATTATCCAGCATTATTTGACATAGTGAAAGTTCTGCTGGTGCTTTCACATCGTCAGGCATCTGTAGAGCGAGGGTTTTCTGTCAACTAAGAAATTGAAGTAGAGAACTTGCATGAGCACTCTCTGGTAGCTCAGCGTATCATTTGTGATCATCTAAGGGCAGTTGGTGGAGTTCTCAATGTGCCAGTTACGAAGAAACTCCTTGCTGCAGCAGCTTCATCTCGACAGAAATATGAGAAGTATCTACAGGAAGAAAGGGACAAAAAGAAGAGAGCTGAAGAACAGAGAAAGAGAAAACATGCCCTGGATGAGATAGAGGAGCTCAAGGAGAAAAAGAAAAGGATGAAACTGGACATAGACTCACTTGTGAAGTCAGCAGATGATTTGAGTATCAAAGCTGAAGAAACTGGGCAGCTGACTCTTGTTACTAAGTCCAATGCTCTTAGAAAGGCAGCCAAAGATAAGACTCTTCAACTGCAAGAAGTTGTGGACTAACTAAATGGAAACTTGGAAGCTCTTAAAGTGCAACTAACCCCCAAAATTGTTTTTCGCTTATATAAATCTCCTTGTTTTCCTGATCACCACTGCGAAAAAATTATCGTTCTAGCTATTTTCGTTAATTTTCTATGAATTTTCAAAGTTCGTAAAATTGGCCTTTCCATGTGCCACGACCGAGGAATAGCGGAGAATGGGACGAGTTGGCTTGTGACGTCATCGCAGGAGTAACAATGTTTTGGTTCTGAGAAGAACATATGCGAACATGCGATAGTGTGATTTAAAATCGTTGCAAAATGCAAGGAAGATGTGTTGTTGGAGGCAGTAGCATTACAAAAAGCTTAGGAGAGAGTATTCTTCATTCAATACCTCTATCTCGATGGCACTCGTCCAGAAGCGAGAGAAAGATGGAAGTGGGCTGACTTGGTCGGACCGAAAGAGTAAGCCATCGAGGAGTTTATCGATCTCGGTTTCGCCGCTACTGTAAACACCTAGAGATTTTCATGGCCTGTATATTCTTCTCTAGCTTCTATTGCAAAGCTCGACATTGCCAAGGTAGATAGATCTAGATATGACACGAATTTGGGGTAAGCTTGGAGCCATACACCTAGTCAATTCAAACGATCCCTTGAGTCCCAGACCAAAATAATGGAAACTAGGTGAGAAAATTATACGGCAAATTAAATGCATTTGAGTTTTTTTGTCCTTGAAATAGAGAGTTTTCAAAACGAACAGTAAGCGAACTTACGTCCTACAACCAGGCAATTAAGATTAGTGAAGCTTCGAACTGCTAAACTAGGTATGTATTTTGTGGATTTTATATACAACCACACGCGCGACGTGGATAATCCGGCCGAGTTTCTCAAAGGCCCTTCCGCCCTTGAGCAACGAAATATATCTCAATTACAAACTTAAAACGAATCAAGCATTGATGAGTATATAAGGAAAGTAAAACAAACCATTTAGATTCGACTCTACCGACTGAGATTGTCACGCTGAAAGAAGAATGCGCGTGTTATCAACCGAAACGCAAAGTAAATCAGGTTAGTAATACGCTATTAATTAATAACCTGAGAGTTCTTTACTTACATTAAAAGGACTGTTTAAACAAAAGAACAGGGAAGCCGGGAGAAATGTGCTCATTTACCTGACACTATACTGAACCTTTTGTCAAGATCTTGTCGAAGGAATTTCTATTACCAGTATGAAATATGCCCATTTGTGTAGCTTGCAATGTTTATGTTCGAATGCACTAATTGAGTATGCATACATACGGAGCGAAAAGACAAATTTTTGAATCTAGAAATGTTTTGACACTTCAAATTCTACAAGTTCTGTAAAGTCAAAGTTCCACTCTTCGTGTTCATTGACATCTTTATAACTCTCCGCCATTATTTTAAACTTTATAAGCCAAATGGCCCGGCAAATTGTCGATGTGGCGGGCTTGGGGACCCGCGCTTCGAAATGCAAAAAATGTGTACATCGTAGCCTTCCAAATCGTAGCTAGACTCCGAATTGTGTTGCTAGATGATATAGTTCTTTCACTTAAAAGTCTTGTCCATTTTTGATAAAATTATGAGGTACAAATACCCCAACTATGTTTTCACAGCGCTCAAAGTCCAGTCAAAGTCTCTTGAGTTCTTTGAGCCCAGCTCCTTCGATGACGTCATTAGAAGCCCGACCCAGATCCCATTTTGCTCGGTCGTGGGACTAGAAATTACAACTTTAAACCCCTGTAGAAACGCGGGGATTTTATCAATCGAGATAATTTTTTCGCTGAAGTAATTGGGAAAACTAGCAGATTTTGTTAAAGGAAAAATAATTTTGGGGGTTAGTTGCACTTTAAAGGCTGCTGAAACATTTTGGTATCATTTTTTTGTTGAACAATGTTGTATTCCTGTATCGTAGAACCGTTCGTCGAGGCAACAGCTTCACCTCACGCAGAAGGTTAGCCATGACTGGAAGGTAGCGCTGTAGTCTTGTTCTGCAGGTGGCTTCCAACTCTTTTACCGAGCCAGCATGATCACGGATAACACAGTCATGCTCTCGATGGTCCACGATCTTCAACTCAGCAATCGCCACAAAGTCGCAGATGGTGCTCCTCGGACATCCAGCGAGACGAAACGCATTGGCCATGCTGCAGCGGTTCTCTGAAATTACCTGAAGGTACCGACTGTGAATATTAGAAAGACTGAGAGCTGACGCGCCCGATCTCTGTCTCTGACTGTTGCTGAGTTGTTTGCTGGTGGTGGTCAGGTTCCTGGATATCGTTACAGCTACGGAGTGACTTGACCTCTGCCTTCAGATCTGCAATGACTTTTTTTGCCTGCAGAAGTATTCTCTCCATGTTCTTGATTGCCTCGTCCTTTGTGCTCACGAGGTTGGCCAGTTCTTCTAAATCAGCTTCTCGCTCTGCCAAGTCCCACGCTAGTTCTTTGTTCTGCTCTTTCAGGTTTTGGAACACCGTCTGACGCACTCGTGCTCTTGGCAGAGGTTTTATAAAGGCTGATTAGAAGAGTGAATTAACTTATTTCATCATGAATCATCACAAGCTTCTTTCCTTGATCCAAAGCTGCCATGCTATATTAAAGTTTCGTGTGAATCGTGGCTTGCTAGGTGCTAGGCGTAGGTGCTCTTGTGGAAACCAAATGGGTTTATGAGATGATAACTTTGATGACGGTTATCACAGGCAATGTCCAGTGAACCAGTGCAGAAAATGGAGGTCGATCAGAGCTGGTTATTTTTTTGAGGATTCCAAAATCCCACCATCGCACTGGCTGTACATCATCTTATTGTGGTCAATTGATGAGTCCAACTAAAAAGTATCGCTACTAACAGGGTTTTCGCTTTGTACCGTCATCACGGCACTTCAGAGACTCCGAGACATCTGCTCCTGAAAATTCTACATGGCAACGTTGAACTGGGCGGCTGAGGAAAGACGGTAGAAATCAACAAATCTATGTTTGGCCACAAATGTAAGTACAACCACGGGCGGATCAGTCAAGGCACATGGATTTTGGGCATGGTCGAAAGAGGTACTGGACGAGCTCTAGTGTTTCGAGAACCCAACAGAACAAGAGAACCTTGGTGGCTGGTCTGGTACAGCAATTCGTCGAGCCTGGAACAAGTATTATCTCTGACAAGTTTTCACTGTACTTCAACCTGAACAGTCTCGGCTACGTCCATGCCATGGTTAACCATTCAGAGAACTTTGTTGACCCTTTCACAGGTGCCCACTCAAACATGATAGAAGGAGTATGGAGTCAAATCAAGAGAAAGTTGAAGGCCATGAGCAGGATACTTAAAAGCAAACTTCCAAGTTACCTTGATGAATTCAACTGGCAGAAATGTTACCCTGGTGAGCCCTTCGACAACTTACTCACTGACATTGCTGAGTTCTGCTCACCAAACTAAGTTTTCTCAGTTTGAAAACAAACGACTCCTTTAGGAGCCACCAAATAAAACAAAGTCTATACAACCATGCAACATTGTTTGATAAATTTATTTAGCAGCACACGCGCCACTAAATCAATTATTGCGGTAAGCATTCAATTCAAAATACTACTAATGAAGCTGGCTACCGTAAACTACCGTACAACCCATGATGAAATTTTTAGAGGTAAATCGCGTGTAGAGCTTAAATTTTGGAAAAATCTGTAAGACAGGGGTGAATTTTGAGGAAAACGTCATTAACCTACTTGTGCCCAGTCTCTCCTTAGGTATTCGGTCATTCATTTTGGCCATTTGTTGACGTTAAATTGTTAAAGTTTCACCCAGAGTGGTGAAACACTTAAGCAAACAGTACATGTATATAAAGAAAGTAAAAACATTCGACACCTTCCTAAAATAGAATAATTTCTGTTGTGTTGGTTTATTCTCAGGTAGCTTTAAATAGAACTTCCACGCATAGTGGTTTAAAGTATTTTACATTTAAATCTTTCACAGATAAAAGAAAAACATTTTTTCAGCACATAGGTCATTCTAGAAATAGCGCGAAAAAATGGAACATTTCAATGTCGTGTTGTTGAACTTCGGGAATATCAAACAAACTTCGGAAACTGTTTGTCAAAAGTTTTGTGAAATGCACTGTAAAGGTCTGAATCTGCAAAAATAGAGAACTGTGTTTGTTAAAAGGTAAGCATTACTGGTACATACATGACATACCAAAAGGACCGCTAGGCACTATTGGGCAATTGGTGTTTAGCGACACGATTGATAAGCTTCTAAAAGAGCTTTCTTCTTGGATTTCTGAGGTTTGGATTAAATCACCTTCAAACCTTAATACATTTGTAAGCAAACATTTTTGGCATCTTTTATCTTAACTTAGTCTAGCAATTTTACAAGCACGTGTCATACTTCAAACAAGCTAATTTAGCACTTTACCAAGTTGTTGCTAAGCTACAGACACGTACGACCGGCACGTGTCTGAATGTACATCCATTTGCGACACGCCCCTCACATGGGAAGCGTAGTTCTGAGGAGAGTTGTCACTCTGACCTATCCTGTTCAACCATGCATGATCGATTGCATTAGTTTGAGTTACGGCGAATTATCACGCGACTGTAAACCTCTTAGTTTCGCACTCAAGCGCCCGGTGCGACAGTGTCTTTTAACGACAGCTTGGTTTCTGCTTAGAGTGATTTATTTTAGTGGATGAAATAGTAATTTAGTTAGCATGGTTTGTTATACTCAGTTGAGTGACCAACAAGAACTGTGGAGCCTACTGGTTTCATTTATTTGCGACCAATGGAACACTTTAGTTACAGTTGTATTTATGCAACAACTTATAGTGTGTTTGAAAATGTGCATTGATAATCGCATGAGTGTAGGCGTGTGTGTGCAATAAGCTTGGCGTTTCAGTTTATTCAATAATTAACCGACGGGTTAGTCCCTCGCTTAACGGCAAGGTTTCGTTAGGCATTGAATCAAAACAAGAGGAGCACGCGCATCTTGTTAGGTTCCTGGACCAACGAGGTTCTGTTTATTTTGGTTACTAAACTCTAGAGCGTGGGAAAATTAATTGTGCACGAAAGGCTTTTGTTCCTCAACATGCAGGTTAAGCGCTTCACAAGTCTAATTACGCCAAACACTAATTCCAGTTAATCCAAGTAGTCCGAGCTGGAGACCTACCCAAACAACATCCACACGGCGCGAGCCAGATTTGCCAAATGCGAACCTCGGTCGCAAGTGCTCCACGAAAGTTCAAAAAGTAATTCTTCTGCGAGGGATTGATTCGTAGTTCAAGAACTTCTAAGGGTTGTTGTTGTGTGCTCTTAACTAGGATTTGTTTGTTTACAAAAGAATACACTGAGAGTCGTTTAATTAACTATGCAAACAAAGCATTTAAGTTATCCTTTGTTCCAAAAAGTTGATTAGTTTTGAAGGAACGCATTCGGTGTTATCACGGACATCGAACCCGTAACTGGTGTGGTTGGCTGGGATAGAATTTACTGAGGAGAGACTTTGGTAACCCCCAGTGGTGTCCGTAGACATCATCGGACATCTTTCGGAGTTGGTTAGGTTTGTTTTACAGTTACGTGTCCTGGACATCCTAAATCCTTCTAAGAGCGCCGCCGCCTATTGATAAATCCCTCGGCATTTAAGCCGAGTTAACCGGCCAATCACAGTGCGTTATGTGCACTGCATGGTTCGACTCTAATAGTGTTGTTAGTACTATAAGATTCATTCAGTACCTAGTCTTGCTACCATCTACTAGTGAATAAACTTGCCAGGCTGAGCTGAGACTTGTGACTCCTGCTGTCTTGTTACCCTGACTAGAAGGACGACATCGAGAACCTTAAATCTTTGGCAACACATTGATTGTCCTGTTGGTTAATAAATTCATGAATGATATATCTGCTACGCATTTCATAAGCTTTCTATAAACATCTTGGAAAGAAATCCTTTTACCATCGATCTGTAAGTATCGGGATCATTATCGTTTCTGGGTCATGTTTACTGCATGTTTTCACAACAAATTTTCTATCTGGGAAACTGTTGGTAGCATGTCGGTTAGGTGTCGGTAGCCTGTTGGTAACCTGTCCATAATCTGTCGGTCAACAGTCAACCAATGACAGTCGACCAACAGCTTTTTGGGGAGCTCTTCACAATTGCCGATCAATCTGTCATGGCACCTTAGTACTCTGTTTTCTTCCAACTGCAGAGCTAAGTGGTTCTTCAGATTGTTTCTTGAATTTCTTTGACTGCATTGATTTCTGGTGTGAACACACTCTTTTGGACATACTTCTCCCACATGACCTTTGCTTGGCTTATTTTGTCTGATGTAAGCTGACCTTTGATTGTACTCTTCTTCTGTAGTTTTCGGTTAAATCGCAAAGCCCAAGTACTCACTCTGAGTAGTTTGGTTAATGAGGAGTACTTTCTTTCACTAATGCCGAAGGGGGTAACTTGCTTGTTAAAGGACATTTTGCTGCCCTCTTTCGGTATTCCAGTGCTGTGGTCTCATACATAACCTGTGGGCCAGAAGGCTGTTTGGTATTCTGTTCAGACATCTTGCTTGACTTCCATGATCATGAGGGCCATTGTGACGGATGATCAGCTAACCACGATGGGCTATGCCACCACAAGTTATGGTAGATAAGTTCTTCTGTTCGAACACCTCTGGTAGCCAAATTAGCGGGATTTTGTGAAGTGGACACATAGTCAAACTTGATGTCCATGTGTGAGGTAATCTCTCTAAGCCTGTTCTGAACAGACACAGGTAATGGCTTACACGTTTTCATCCAGTGAAGAACGCACTGTGAGTCGGTCCATAGAAATCTATCTACCACAAACAACTGACCTTGTCGAGTTACATAGTTAAGGCATCTCGTTCCGATAAGAACACCTAGCAGTTCCAACATTGGAATGCTGAGAGGTTTGGCTGGAGCGATGCATGCTTTGGAAAACACCAGGTTAACAGTTGCCTTTCTATTTACTGAAGAGTAGAGGTATACTGTAGGCATCTGTAAAGCAGAACAGTTTGTGTTCATCTCCTCCAATATATCTGGGTAATGGCTGAGAGGAAAATGGAGTAAGGCTCTCACATTATCTTGCTCCATTCCTGTTGCTGTAACTGACTGAATGTCTCGTCCCAATCTTTTCCTTGTTTCCATGGGTCCTGAATGAACAGCTTTGCATTCAGAGTGGCTGGAGAAAAGAGACCCAATGGGTTGTAAATTCTGCTGACAGACTGCAATGCTTCTCTTCTTGTGGTCACTTTGAAGGAGAGATTGTGAGATCCATTGATGAAAATGGTATCTGTGGTCAAATTCCAGGGGGCTCCGAGGACTTCCACGGTTTCTGCACTGGTTCAATCACATTCTGGGATATTCTGAAGAAATTCAGAGGAGTTCAAAGCCCACTCACGAAGATTCATTGATGCGCATTGGAAGAGGGTCTTGGCTTCTTTGTACAGCTCATCTGCTTGTGTTGATGTTTCAATGCCCGTAATCATGTTGTCTACATACATGTTGTCCGCTATTGCTCTAAGCACGTCGCATGACTGAATATGACCAAGCTGAAAATAAGGAAAATCTGTGGTCTTCCCCAATTTTCTAAACTGCACATCTTGCCACAAATATTTGAAGGATTAAATAATTATAAGCACAATAGAATACATTTGGCGCAAAAATATGCTCAGATATTAGTCCTTAGACACTATCTGTTCCTCAATTTTCTTCCAGCTATGCTAATTTCAGAACATTTTCCTCCAGCTATGCTATTTTTAAGAACATCAAATTTACCAGTATCTTTATCTTCACCAGCGTTTTTACGTGTATCAACTTAATACATCACATTTGTTTCTTTTGCTAACTAGTGAAAATCCCCAACAACATGTTGGGGAACATGGGGAACATGTTCCAAAATTATTATTCAATTGCTTGATTGCAGTTCCGTCACAACCTCCTACTAGCATTTCTCTCACTGCAAGAACATCAACCGCTATAGAGGTGTCCTGGAAGCCACCACGAGAAGATGATCGGAATGGAATCATCAAAGGATTTAAGCTGTACTATAAAAGGAAAAACAATCCAGGGTCATTGGCAATATTTTTACTTGTTGATAATGGAGCAGCTCGCAGTGAAATGGTCACTGGGCTTGCTAAATACACAGAATACGAATTTCAAGTGTTGGCCTACACATCGGCTGGTGATGGCCCAAAGAGTTCAGTCAAATATAACACAACATTGGAAGACGGTAATAAATATTGATGAAATGATAAACATAATTATTTAAAGCTTACTTGACTTGCATGAAATCACTATGTCGTCCTCCTACATCATAGCTTGGTATGTTACAGTTGTAAGTAAGTGGAGAAGCTAGCTAGAAATGAAATGAAAAATAATTGCTGCTTACCTGAAAGGCTTTTCAAAAATATGGAAGAATGTCGTTTTTCGTTTTGGAATATCATTTTTCGTTTTAGAGATATTGACGTTTTTGTATTATGCAAATTAGGAAAGTGAAGTCATGAGGTTTGCAACTAAACCTAGTAAATTACTGAATAAAGAATAGCTCTGGAAATATTGAAGCAGTGTTCTTCAAACTTGGCACCAGAAATGTACATCACAAAAGAAACCAAATGACACCCATAGTGTTGTTGCTATGGAAACTTTCTTGGCTCCAGTCCCAGTCCAGTCCCAACCCTTTGAAGTGGGAAAGAGGGTCCTGCTTGGAACAGACATGGTTCCCATATTGTGTTAACTCTCACCATTAGATTGGCTGGAGTAGATGGTCCTTGGTTAAGATAAAAACTGGGAATTTCAGCTTTAATTAAGACAGGACCAGCGTCAAAACTGTTGTCATGGCAACAGTACAACAGTTGTCATTTTGTTTCTTTTGTGATGTATATTTCTGGTGCCAAGTTTGAAGAACGCTGCTTCAACATTTTTAGAGATATTCTTTATTCAGTATTTTACTATTTTAGTTGCAAACCTAATGATGTCATCACTTTCCTAATTTACATAATACAAAAATGTCAATATCTCTAAAATGAAAAAAGATATTCCAAAAAGAAAAATGCATTCTTCTTTATTTTGTAAAGCCTTTCAAATAAGCAGCAATTATTTTTCATTTCATAAGCACTTTAACTTTAAAATCATTTAACTATAAAAAATTGCGATAAAATACTTCTAAACATGATAAAAAGTTAAAAAGTTTAAAAACGACGTTTCGATGTACATTACATCATTATCAAGTGAAATAAAAATGAAAGCTAATTACTATAAATACAAAAATGGACAAGTTTAAAATCATTTTTTAACTACTTATATCAAACCTGTACATGTAAATGGGTAATAAAGTGTTGTTGTTGTTGTTGTTGTAGTGGCTGACCATATTTTATGTTTTCTCAATATTATATAACCCTTCAACCACTGTTATACAGATGTAATAATAATTATCCTGAAATTAATCAAGAAGCGTTCTCAAGTCGAATTACTCAGAAAATAATGTTCCACAATGGGAGGCGAACCCTTGACCATCCAGAATACCGGTTGGACACTCTAACCACTGAACTACATAAACAAGGTTCTTACATGTATGTGTGACACATGTCCTGCCATACTGCAAGGCTTAATATGTCAAAATGATAAATGTGGATAAATGATAAGTGAAATGGTGACTTGGATAAAGTGAAATATATGAAGAAGCATTCTAAAGTCAAATTCTGAGTAGTTCATCATGAGAACGCTTCTTCATGTATTTCACTTTATCCAAGTCACCATTTCACTTATCAATAATTATCCTGTTTTAGATGAAAAAATGTCTGTTGTCTATTTAACCACTGCCAAAATGGCTGTTTTATGTCTTGGATGGGAAGAGGCTAGACATTCAAGCTCCCCACCCTCCTAATTTAGCCATTACTCAGCTTCAGTTAATTTAGTCAACTGACCTTTATTTTGTTTCATATTATTATATTAATTGCCAGCTTCATCCCTTTATATTCTCTATGGGTATTAAATTATTACAGAACGTCTAGTCCTTTTAAACAGCTCTATGTGCTTGATTTTTGAATTTTTTGGTATCAAATGTGTTGCCTTGTTCAATTACAGTTCCCTCAAAAGCTCCAAGTAGTTTGTTTCTCACTGCAAAAACCTCCACCAGTATTGAAGCATCCTGGCAGCTACCACCAGCAGATGGCAGGAATGGAATCATCAGAGGATTTCGACTGTTTTACAAAAGTAAAAGTTCGTCAGCGTCACCAACCCCATTAACTATTAACAGTGGATCAACTCTGACAGAAGTTGTCAATGGGCTTGATGAGTACACAGAATATGAATTTCGGGTGTTGGCTTTCACTTGTGAAGGCGATGGACCAAAAAGTGATCCAAAGTCTACAACAACAAAGGAAGATAGTAAGAAATCCAAAATAAAGATACTTCTTCTACTTCTGTTTATTGTTATGTAAGGCTTTAGTTGCCAGCTAAAGAAAATCAATAAAGCCTAAAAACGTTTGTCAACATTATAGACCTGGGCTGGGTTGTTCGAAAGCTTAGTTGATGCTAACCCAGGATTAACAGTTAACCAAAGTATGATTGTTTTCCTTGCATAAAAATGTTTTTGACTTCTTATGTTTGGGATTACTCAAGCTCATAACCATCTAGGGGACAAAAACACAACCGTTCTAAATTTAGCCGTGGATAGCATAAACCTCGGACTGTGTGACTCATATGACTACTTTGCTTGTCCTTTACTCACAGTACAAACAAATTAAATTTTGACTTTTAAGGAAGAAAGCTGTTTATTATGGCATTATTCATACCGTGTTGCTCCTTTCCATTTTTATATCATTCCTAGGCATGTCCCGAGCGAACTGCCAGATTAAGACCATTACGTCATCAGAGCGACGGTGCAATAGTACAGTTTGTGTTGATCAAGTGATGTGGTGTCTATAGTAATCAATGAATCATCAAGGACTAATTTAGAATGTGCACTGCGTTTCGACTGTGGTGCTAAGAAAACAGTTAAATTTTGAAAGCACGGGTTATAAGATCTAAAAAGATCTTCTTGTTGGGCTTTGAACAACCCGGCCCATGCAGAACTACATGTATTGTTATTTTCCTCTATCAGACAACTTTCTGTTCAGTCTTTTTTAAATAAATTTGTTGTACATGTGAGCACATTAAACAAGGAGACAATGAAAGTAATTGAGCTGTTTTTGTTAGGAGTTATGTGATACCTGCTTACAGTTGTGATTCTAATAGGCCCTTTGCAGCTAAGCCGTCACGTGACCTACTTTTCATAAAATTATGGGCTATAACTTAACAAATGCCAGAAATGGAAAAAGCATGTCGAGAATATTAAAATGGTCAAATTTGAGGCCCCCATCATTAAAAGATGAGATTTTTTGACAGTGAATTTTTAAAAAAATAAGGAGGTTTGTATGGAAAATGTTACTGGAGAGCAAGACCTTGCTCTCCAGCAACATTTCCCATACAAAACTTCTAAATTTTCCGAAAATTCAAACTGTCATATGAACTTACTCTTTCATTCCAGGGGGCTCAAACTTGGCCATTATGGTATTTTCGAAGTGCTCTTTCCATTTCTGGCATTCTTTAAGTTATAGCCCATAATATAAAAATTTTCGAGGAAAAATTTGGTTACGTGACCCCAGCTGCAAAGGGCCTATTACAGTGAAAGACAGAAAACCATGAACACCTAAAATATGTCTGAAATGTTTATCGTGTTGTAACCAATCATGAGTGAGATATTCAACCACAGAAACCTCGGAAAATGGATGTATTCCATCAGTCACAGAACTATAAATTTAGTTTTTGGTTTTTGCGATGTCCAAAGATACACCCTCAGTTTCTATATATTACTGAAAGTCTAAGTAATTGCTATCCTCTTGTAGCAAGAACTACATCCAGTATTTAGTGTGAGGGATTTTGGAAAACACAAATCCTACTGATGCATATGGTTACTCAAGCGAAGTGACAGTAAATTTGACACAGCTATAAATATATATTTGACATAGCTATAAATATCAAAGCGTACACAATGAACGCATTACAAAGCGGAACAAGAGCACTTCAGCCAAAAAAATGATACAGGAGAATGTTTTTCTACTAAATTGAAAAGCACATGCAAAAATTCAGGCACTTTTGAAGGAAAAAAATTTTACCCAAAAAGTCACTGACGCCCCTCTTGCACCAAGCCATTCAATTACAGTCCCTTGGGCCCGGTGATGTGGTGATCTAAAGACCCTGGAAAGATTGACAGTGATAAATTCAAATGTATGCTAATTTTGGAATGAGTTGTGGCTACAACAACTTGAGACACCTCAATTTTCTGCTGTCTCTTCCCAAATAAATTTGTACTTGATTAACATATCACAAAAATATAATGAAAGACTTCATTTTCATCAGTATCACTTGTCCCTTTTTGTCGTTATCAAAATAACGTAGTGATTTGCTGATTTGGATCATTTGTGCATGAGTGATTCAACAAGCACCAGTCGCATCAGCCTGGTACATTGCATTGGTTTGTGAAAATAGTTTTTTTTTCAGTTTCAAATATCCCAAACCCTCTTCGCTAGAGTTTAAATAGCCTGTAATTATCTACTTACTTGTATAACCGAAATAGAGGATTTCTTTTGAGACCTTTTTAAAGCAAGACAGATGTGTTCCGTGACCGGTGAAAACTCATCTGTTTTCTGTGGTTAAAGATTGCGCTCATGATTGGCCGCAAGAAAGATTCCAGATATATTTTAGGTGTCATGTACGGTCTTCTGACTTTCACTGTAACATTAATTTCAACTTTATTTAAAGTTTTCAGTTATTGGTTCATATAGTTTAATTGCCAACTGTACTGTTCTGAGTAGTCACTCATCCACTGTTTGTCTTGACTCATTGACAGCCTGCTATGTTCTGAGCTGTGCTCTACGTACTTTGTTTTCACTTATACATGTCCTTTTTATGGTACTTTTCTTACTGTACTTAATGTTTGCCTGAAAATAAATTTTAAAAATAACAGTTCTGTACTAAAAGAACATGTTTTTGTTTAATTGTAGAACCTTTGAAAGCTCCAGATAGCTTGTCTTTGATTGCGAAAACTTCTACCAGTGTTACAGCATCCTGGCAGTTACCACCAGCAGACGACAGGAATGGAGTCATCACAATGTTTAAACTTTTTTACAAAAAGAAAGACTCTGCAGGGTCACAAATCATGGTATCTGTTAACAGTGGACCAATCCTGGCAAGGATTGTCAGTGGGCTTGATGAATACACAGAATACGAATTTCAAGTACTGGGCTACACATCTGTTGGTGATGGACCAAAGAGTACTGTAAAATCTGAGAGAACAGAGGAAGATGGTAAGAAGTATTGATTAAAAATGATTAGCAAAATAGCATACTTGACTTGAGTAAATCACTGCACTGTACATGTATGTGGTCCTGCCCTTGCTGAGTATGGTACAGTTGTAAGTGGCTGACTACATTCTACATGTATGTTTTCGATATATTTATGACCCTCCAACAACTGTTTTACAGATGTAATATTAATTATCCTGTTTTAGATGAAACCATAGTTAATAGAGGGGAGTGGTTATGAAACCCGACAAATTTCTTTGTTGTAGGTTTTTGTTTACTTTTTGGCCTTGACTGTGCACAAAACACAATAGTTGTTTACTCCGTACTATCATAATAATAATAACTTTATTAACGTGCCAATCATTCTAGTTTTTACAAGTAAAAACTAATTGGGGACACCTACTTAAAAACTATTTAAACTAAGCTAAAAACTACGTACAAACAATATAAAATATACTGAGGAACTAACCAATAGAAAAATAAGTGGCATACCGCCAATACTGTTAACGCGGACAATAATTCTAAACCGTTACCTAGGCAATACTCTATTTTATTGTAATTTTTAGATCATTCTTATTCATATTTTAGTTAGTTCTCACCCGCATTGAATTTTTCACACCCCTTTTTGTATATATTTTATTCGCGCTTCTTACATTTTTTATTCGTTAAAGGCTATAGATAGATAGCCGAAAGCTTATATTTTAACCAAATTTTTAACCAGAGAACGTCTTTCAGATTTACAACATGTCTTATCCTGGTTACGGTGCAATTTTTAAAAGAAACGTTTTGGTTACGTAATTCATGCATCATGTATAAGCGTACAACAAAAGATTGTGCATGGTCGTGAACCTTCCAACATACTAAGCTTGGAATCTTTGTTTACTCCTTTGATGTTTGCAGGGCTTCATAACCAGTTCCCTCTATAAACTATGATGAAACCAAGTATAAGTTTTAATGGCTCATGCTTAGCTGACATGGCTGGGAAGAGGATAACACAGAATATGAATTTCAGTATTAATATTATAATTGTGGGAGAGGATGATTGTGTATTTATCTTGATTCTCCATGTAGTTGATTAGTTAAATACTATTTGCTTGAAACAAATACCAGAAATTTTAACCACTGCTAAATTAATTTGACATACATGTATGTTTAATTTGTTTAACTTTATGGTGGTGGTGTTCTTCACGTTACTTGATGTTTAACTTAAAAAATGACGTTGATATATTTATACTAACAAATTGTGATTGTAGTGAGACTAATGTGTATAATCTTGTTTAATTGCAGCTCCTTCAGCTGCCCCAAATGGCTTCACTGTGACCGCAAAAACTTCTACTAGTATTACAGCATCTTGGCAGTTACCACCAGTAAACGCCCAGAATAGAATTATCCAAGGGTTTAAATTGTTCTACAAAAAGAAAGGGTCTTCAGGATCACAAACCATGGAGCTTATTAACGATAAAGCAGTTCTTACTACAGATGTCATTGGGCTTGCTAAATTCACGGATTATGAATTTAAAGTCTTGGCCTTTACTTCTGTAGGTGATGGACCAAATAGCACTGTAGAATCTGAGACGACAAAGGAAGACGGTAAGAAACTGATATTAATCATTAGCAAATTTAACTTACTTGTCTTGCTAGTTTGGAACAATGTTTGTAAGATAGTCAAACATGATCGATCAATCCTACACACGCAGATGGATATTTGCAGCTACAGTGTACATTGTATTTCCTCTGTATATCCTGCCACTTTGTAACGTTTATGAATACCTGAATAATTGTGCTTCCTAAATACTGCAGCTTTACGCTTTGCAGCGAATAATATATTCAACATACGAAAGCTTGAATACAACATCTTCTGACTGCGTGTTATTGTTTACATTTTTGCTTATGGCTTGAAAATTGTGCTTAATTATTTTACAGTGAACTGAAGAGATATAATTATTTAATCGGAATTTGTCAGACTTTTTGTGCACTGTGTCAACATGCTATATATGTATCATTGCCTGAGATTGCAGCACCTTACTGTACTACTGTGCGCTCTTTTATTACTGGTCAATGGGGTGAAACTCTCAACGTATAATTTGGAATACTGTGCAAAACTACCTATAAAAGAGGTCATCAGAAGTGAAGTACGCCATTAATTATTTGAGAACCCAGGCCCTACATCTAACTGTTACAAATTATTTTAATTTGTGAGAAATATAAATATTGTTTTTACATATTTACCCCAAATTCCAGAATCATAGCTAGTTACATGTAGTTCACAATGTGAAAAAGAGAAAGCTCAATTTGATGACCAAACCTAGAAAGCACTCTAGCTAGGACAGGCAGGCATCTCAAAGGGTGGTCCTTGATATATTATGACATTCTCCTAAATGATGAGGGTATTATGGTTTGTCACAAGTCTTGACCGTCGGTGTTTCACAAAGTGTATCTCTGGGAACTAGACTCGTTCCTAGTTTCTCAGACTCTTGGTTCCAGGCCCCACTACGCACGATATTCTGACCTACTTTTCTTTGTTTTTGGTCACGAAGTCTCTGCTTGATCTGTTCCTTATTCTTGGCATAATAAGATCTCCAATATTCGTTGATCTGTTCCCTGTTGTTTTTACAGTATTGCCTTTGGTAATTTCTGATGTATTCTTTGTTTTGTTGACAATAGGCTCTCTGGCTGCTGGCGAGCCTTTCCCTGTTGTTTTCATACCACCTTTTCGACGTGATTTGAGAATATCGGCGTTCTCGGTACGATAACGTTTTTGCTGGGTCAGGATTTGCTCTCTGTTCTGTGCATAATATTTGTTATGGTAGGCTTTCTTACAAACAACCATCTTGTCATTCTCCGACCGTTGATTAGAGCAATTCATCTTTTGCGGTGTCTCGCAAATTATGATTAAAACTCTACAATCACAAACTCTTTTAAGTGTCGTACGGCCAATTCAGTGTATCACACTAAGGTTTAAACCTCCCCTTCCGCTACTTCTTCTTCGTCATCATCATCATCGGGGAGCAACTTCTTTTTCATCAGTCTGTTTAACAGTCTGTTTAACAAGGAGTCGATCACGTGCAAATTATGTCACATTGATGCCGTTACTGCCAAAAGCCATTTACTCGTGCTAGTGTAGTAGAAGACATCACGAGAGGTATAGACCCTTTGCATAAATGGCCCCTTAGCCTCGTACTCATGTTTTCAGACAAAGGATTTTTCACATGAATGTGAGGCTAAGGATGTATAAGTATTGTTATTCAAATTTAGGCGCCATTTATGCAAAGGGTCTATACTTAATGGAAGCGACTTGAAAATGGTCAAGACAAACTCCCTTTGGTAGACCTCCCATCGTCAACGGCAATAACACGAGTGGCTGCTCCAATGATCGCATTTCCGACCGAAAAGAAGCATGGGATTCCAAACGAAATAAAAATGAGTCCTCTAGTATCTTGATTGTTGGCTCTTCTGGTTGTGGCAAGACTTGTTTTACAGAATCTTTACTCTTGGATCATATGGAAGAATTGTTTGTAAACCCTCCTCATAAGATTCATTATTGCTATGATGATGGTCGAGGGAGGTGAAGACAAAGAGTTGCTGGACTTATTCACCAAACATTCACATCATCAAAATATCACTGTGTTGTACTTGTGCCAGGACATGTTTCCACCAGGGAAATACGCGAAGAGTATTTCAAGGAATGCCCACTATGTCATAGCCTTCAAAAATCCACGAGATTAATAAGGGATGAAGAATTTACTGCTTCAAGCTTTTCCCACTTGTTGGCAAGGCGTGATGGACATGTATCAAAAAGTGACCGAACAACCGTTTGGGTACACGGTCCTAGATTTACATCCTGCCAGTGACGACAGGAAATGCGTTTTTAGTCACCTCTTGACGCACGAAGGATATCCGCGCTGGCATTGACGAATTAAGACTTAAGAATTAAGATTTTTATGTTAAGATCTCAACGGAATAATTGATATTGATGTTGAACCTTATGTAGATTTCTAGAAGGAAACTGATCACTATTCATTAGACACAATGAGAAGTTAACTCGAAAGATGAGATATGCAAGAACGAATGACTTAAATACACTTTTTTCATAGAGTTGTGGGAGCATGGAACTCCCTTCCCCTTTCCATTCTTGAGGCAGCAAGTGTAAAATTTTAAAGCTTTAGTCAAAAGGTTTTTTTATGGATTAGTATATTCTTCGAATATTCTTTTTTTTGATTTTCAATATTTATTATTACTATAATTCAATTTTATCATGATCATTATGTTGTTTTAAGTACCATGGTGTTTTGCTTTAATATGGGGTCTTTGACTCTTTGCATTTCATCCTTTGGCTTCTGTTTTAGTGTGTGTGTAATTTATCTATATATAAAAAACTGAGCTGAACCTAAAAACACTGAAAATAAGTAGATCATGACGACAACGATGTGGTAAAAAATTCCGTCCGTTGGTATTGTGACAATAGCAACACTTTAACACTGAAAACTTGCTACTCGAAAATCATAGCTAACAATGACGGTAGAAGGTTAGAAACTTCCTTTGGCGATGACTTGCACAGAAGATAGCAGAAGAATGGCCCAAAGGTAGTCAAATTAGCCCTGAAGCTGATCCTATAATCGTAAGGGTGGCAGGATAACTAATAACTACAGTTGCAAGGAGTTGCCCATAAAAACACACGCATATGCGATTATGCCTAAGGTGTGAACCACATGACTTGCACAGTTGGAAGGGTTATTTCATTTCGTCACACAAAACACAAATTTTGTTTTGAATAAGCACCAAACGGCAAGTTTCTCACTAATGCATAATACAGTTTTAAGTACCTTGTACTGAAGTTATAGCTATTAATTGTTAATACAATAAACAATTATTGGATGAGGTTGAGCATGATATCATGCGAAAACCGAATTCAATAATTGTTTTATTATACACTTTTCACATAATTCATACTCAGAAACAGAAGCGAAGCGTTCAGCCATTTTGTTTCTGAGGAGAACACTCCAAGGGGTTTAGTAACCAGGCAGACGTTGAACTTGACATGATAAATGCAACATCTGCAGCAGATATTGCATTTATCATGTCAAGTTCACAAGCTATTGTGAATTGATTGAATGCTCTCGACCAATCAGATTTTTCATAGTGAGCCTGATGTATAATTAAATGTCTTAAAAGTAGAGGCGTTTAAAGGAGGCAGGGACAAAATGTGGGCCAGACCAACTCTGATCGCTGATTATAATTTCTATCCGCTTCTCTAAAGTTCGTATATGTAAAAATTCCTGCATGCTTAACTTGTTTATCTCAACAATGCACTTGTATACGGTAATTGTTCTGATAAGAACTGTGTTGCAATCAATTCTTTGTAATTTCTTAATTTCATTTTTTATTCCAGCACCTAGTATTCCCTCATCCCTCACTACAACTGTGCTAGAGCCGGACATGTCACAGGGTCCAAGAATAAAGTTGAACTGGATGATACCTGCAGAACCAAATGGAGTTATCAGGAGTTACACTGTGTTTTATAGTCACAATGGAGATACACAAAAAGAGACCGTTGGAAAAGATACATTAAGCTACATAGTCGATGTGTTGGGTGGATTGACCTATCAGTTCAATGTCAGAGCTGTGACTATCAAACCTGGACCAAATGCTTCTTCAACTGTAAATGTCCCGGAGTATAGTGAGTTCAGTGTCCATTTTAAACAGATTTTAATCTGTAGATAGGCATCTGGGTTCATAAATGCAAGAGAGATTGCAGTGGAATGTAAGCATCACTCCTGTGACTGTGTTAAGCATTGCAGCTCTATTTTAACATTCAAATAAATTCCTTTAAATGGTGCTTTCCAGTAAATAAACTTGAAACATGGTGTCAGAAGTGGGGCATCAAGAGCAAGTATGTCTGTGAAATGGTACTATACCTACTGACCGACCTGCCGGCCCGATAGACAATACAATACAATGCAATACAATGCAATGCAATGCAATGCAATACAATTTATTTCCTCTTGATTTAGTTAATTATTTAATAATTACATACATTTGTAGTTGCTGATGATGTTACTATTTTATTAAATTTGAGTGCTTGAGCATGGTGGCCAAATAAACCATTCAGTTTCCTAGTTGGCCCCCATGTTACTTTTTGATGTTACATGTACATTTGATACAGGCGTGGAAATCAAAATAGGGCAAAAACGTAGAACATGGTTTAAAATAATAGTCGTTGTAAAGTAGAATATAGTAGAGGTATGGCGGACAAGTGGAGAGATAATTCTTTACTTTAAGAGACAAATTTCTCTTAGAGTAGGAAATTGGCCAATCAGACTGACTGATTGGCTGATTAATCGATTGATCAAGTGATTCATCAATTGAGTGATTGATTGTCTCAAGGCAATATTTTTTAATGATGATCTGCTTTTACTTTGAAACTAACTGTTTAAATTGGCATTCCTTTTGTTAGGACCCAGCGTTGGTCCAGCTAATGTCTCATTTGTTAGCTTCAACAAAACCACCTTCAACATTTCATGGGCACCTCTAAGAAGAGAAAAGAGTCATGGCAAGGTTGTCTTGTATGATGTCAAGGAAGAGTTACTGTCAAGAGGAAAACGTCGAAAAAGATCTCCTATCAGCAGCAGAACACTAAATACAACAGCAACATTTGTTGTCCTGTATGATTTGCCACTTTGTTCCCGGTACAATGTGTCTGTTAGAGCTTACACTAGGGCAGGTCCTGGACCCTATAGTCAACCTAATGTATTGGAAACATCAAGTGAGTACAATCCCAATATTTGTTGTTCAAAATTGATATCTTTGCAAAAAAAGTTTCCAGCGTGTCAAAACGCCCTATTTAGGCTCGCATCTTTACTCCAAGTGATAATACTGAAATCAGTCTGAGGATTACCAATAGTACACTTGCATAATGTCGGCATTTGATTACAATTACTTGGATTCATTTCGTTTCTCTTTTGTTATTTAAATTTTTAAACCCCGGTGGGGTCTAGATAACAATTGACAATTGTCCTTAGTAGCATGAAAATGATTCTTGGTTTTGTAGTCCAATGACTTCATCATGCAATCGCCTGTTAGGTGTATTAGAAATGATAATTATTTCAGGCACCTGATAATGTTAGTTAAGATTTTCTAGAGAAGAGCCCCACATGTTGCAACTTTTAACTAATATAATTTGAAGCAATTTATGTGCCATTTGTAAAAAAGCAAAGGTTTGTTATCAATACGGTCTACACTGTGAACTTGAATTTGCATGTATGTTGAAAACATGTGTTTAAATTATGTTATACACCATTCTGCCAAAGAACCTGAAGCACCTAATAACCTAAGAGCAACCAACTTTGGGTCAGCTGAAGTCACCCTGGAATGGACAAAACCAAACGTTACCCCAACGGAAGGCCTGGCCTACGTAGTAAGTTCTATTAAACTGATTTGTGTACCTAGTGGGAATAGTGAACGGAATTTCTGAAACTATTGTCTATTTAACGATAATATTAGATTATGAGTTTGAGATTGTAAACTGGTGGAACTACATTTAACTGTCACCTCACAGAAATCGAGGGATCCAACTAAAATTCAAGCCAAACTTTCTTTAAATGCCAATTTCCAGTTATTTCTCTGCATTTTAATAGCCCATTTTACAATTGTCTGTTCAGTGACTTGGGCTTGGAATGGCGAGGCTGGAGGTGACCTTGTTTTGATACAGACCTAACTGCTTTTGTTTTGTAAATCAAGTTGTTCTAATGTTAACTAGGTGCATTTACATGGCAAAAGCAGGGAGGTGTGTATCAAGGCAATGTCATCTCCAGTCTCGCTGCCATTCAAGGGCTAGGTCACCAAGCAGTGGTCTATTCTGCGGAATCGCTCACGGACTGAATTTGCACCTGAGTACACACTCAGTTCATTTAACAATGTTTAAGTTTTGTGGTAGTTTTTTTCAGTCTTCTTCTCTTTACACACACTTTATTTGAATACTAACAATAAAAAACAACAGACCTAAATACAAAGTAGCATGAACCCCCAGGTCGTCTTAGCTAATCTAGGTGGGTCATGTCTTAAATTTGATTAATAACAAAGTACAAAGTATTTAATACCACTTATACACACTAGTTTGACAAAGGCAACTACTACATCATTTTCTGAAATTTACAATTGTGTAAGAGAAACAAGAAAATGTCTCTATTTTGTAGACGACCTCCAGCCACTGCGCACTAATTGCCCCCGCAGGGTTTTTGGCCCCAGAGGGCCAAAAACCCGAGGAGGCACCTTAGTACTCCCCGCGTAATATAGAGGAAGACTGGAGAAGAGAGAATGTAGGTATTTCGGTAGATTGTATAGCCGCAAAAAATCTCGATTTGATCGCTTGCACGCCCGCAAGGTATCGACGTTTTTCCCGCAAACGCTCATGGGCGGCCAGCAAAGAAACACGCGCGCGAGGACTTGCTGGATCGGCGTCTTTGCCACGAGATTTGGCCTTGGTTCAGATCTCGAGTGCAAGCGTCCCGGAAAAGTGTCTGCTTTTTGCCGGCCTCCATTACTATATATTAGCGCAATCAGATAAATTCGCTTCGAAATGGCCGAGATTATGATCTAAAACAAATTGAAAACGCTTTCGGAGATCCTGAAGATGGATTTTGGGAGAAAAACAGCTCAGAGGGTATCGTAGGAAATTGTGAAGTATACTAGAAATTCGAGGCCAGTGTGGTTCAGTTGCAACTAAATAGCTAAATACAGTACCCTTCCGATCGTCAGAATTACCCAAGGATAACAATAAGGTGACAGGCCTGCGCGACTCCCATCCACGTGTAATAGCCACTTAGGAAGTTTTGCTCGAACTAGTAAATTTTTTAGGATCTGCCCCTTTTGTATGGTACGATCGGGGGATATTTGAATATTTCGCTAAGCAATAATCCTGTGTTTTCAGGAGGACATTCCGTCAGAGCAGAGCCGTTTATAGAGGTCATATGTCTGAGTGGCTTCCGTTGTTATCCGCGTGTAATTTGCAGAGTTTGACACCTTTGTTTTTTGCCAGTTTTTTTCTCTGGTTAGCTCTGGAGGGATAAAGTTTGAAATACTCCTTTGGCATCTCGTTTATTTTTGGCTTATTTTTACTGAGTAATCGTACGTAGCGTAGAGCCCATGTGACGACTGGGTGACTGGCAGGGAGGGATCCAAATGTAAATGTAAATGTTTGCGGCGTTTCGTTGAGGACAAAAAGCTTGACTCGAATTTGCATATAGGGCAACTGTAACGCGATACTTCTGTTTACATCTCACTTCTGTCACTTCTGTTCTGCTTTCGAGATATGTTTGCTCGTACACTCTTTTCTTTTATAAGAATGTCGTTTTTCCGGCCCAGGCTGAATATTCTTATTTTTCTGCCGATTTTAGGCTGAAAATATTCTTGTATTATTCCTACATTATAGCTTATGACATTTCCGTTTTAAAATTTATTGGGGTATCAATTAAAAGTGTTTGGTATCTGGATGTGTGTCGCGTTACATTGTGCATGTGCTCCACCGCGTTTCGTTGCAGTCAGTGAGGCCAAGATGTCACGCCAAACAACACTTGGCCGTTTCGGCTTTGAAAAAAGCATTTCGCACAGAAATAGCGTGATGGAAACGAAAGAACCAGATTTTGTTTCAACTATGTCAAGGACAATTGAGTGTAATCACTTAAAACTGTAATCATAAAACTGTATTGTATTTACAGATGTTTTAACACACAGAATTATATCTATCCTTTTCAAAATCTCAGCCTCGGTTTTATTCTTAAAATATTCTTAAAATTTTGCAAATTTCAGCCTAGACATTGTTACAAAATATATTCTTATATATAAAAAAGAGTGTGTATCAAGACAACTGGTTTGTTTCAGTATCAGACTAGAACAACAGAGTGGTTGGATATTTTTTCCAGAATGCACTGCGCGAGAGTATTATGTAAAGAATATATCATGTGATAGACTGAGTTAAACAGAATGTGTTGGTTTAGTTAACTTAGGGCCTCTTCATATGAGCCCGGTAACCGGGCTGGCTCGGTTACCGGGACGAATTTTGTTGTCTGTTCATATGGGAAATTTCAGCCCGGTCGACCGGGATGAAATTCAAGAAACAAAACCAAAATAGTGAAACATAAACTTGTATCGTTCGCGATTGTCGTAGCTTTGTGGACTCTTGTAACTTTACTAATAAAGCTAATATGCATACTTTTGAAGTGGAAATACATAGACTGCAAAAAGTATGCCATTTTGGCCACTATGATGCGAAAGCGAAGCTATTTTGTCAAAAAAGTTTCGTCCCGGTCACCGGGCTGGAGTGTTCATATGGGAAAATTTTCATCCCGGTTACCGAGATCTCGGTCGCAAAAAACCGAGATCTCGGTAACCGGGCCAGCCCGGCCTCTCATATGAACACATCGAAATTTTAACGAAGGAAAGAGTGGCGAGGCGAGATCTCGGAAACCGAGCCAGCCCGGTTGACCGGGCTCATATGAAGAGGCCCTTAGTTGATTCTTTGGATCATATTTATGATAATATGCCTAAGTTTCTTGAACAGTATGAGTGACATAGTTTTCAAGAAAATACAAAATTTTAGTTCATACAATAACGTTCAATACTATTGTTTCCAATCAGCAGAAATTAAAGAAAGCGGGGGCAGTTTTAGTGATAACTATTACTAGTTAATCAATAGAGTGTTTCTGTCAAGGAACTATCGGCTGAGGTGGCTCCGTGGAAAATTTGATGTTCTTAAAACAAACATTTGCCCGAGAAACGAAGTTTTAAGAACATCAAATTTCCAAGGGGCAACTATCAGGTCGATAGTTCCGAGACATAAACACTCCATTGTCTTCATTGTTCATCTCTAAATTTTCTTCTGCGCACCAGTTCAATAATCATATTGAATTGTTTTCAACTTTTGTAGCCGTGACAGCCAAATGTAAAATTTGAACAACAAAACAGACAAAAACCCACTTAATACAATTTCAATTGTTTTTTTCTTCAAGCCCGCATATTTACAGGAAAACAAATTGACGGACGAGTACTATCCATCCGGGTATTTTCCTCGGACGGGCACTATTTAAACAATAGTGTTTCTGTCGAGGAACTATCGGCTGATAGTTGCCCTGCGGAAATTTGATGTTCTTAAAAGAAACATTTGCCCGAGAAGCAAAGCTTCGATGGCAAATATGCTAGTTTTTTTTAACCCTAACCCTAACCCTAACCCTAACCCTAACCCTAACCCTAACCCCAAAAATTTCCAAGAGGCAACTATCATACCGGTAGTTCCGAGACATAAACACTCCATTGTCTTTATTGTTCACCGCTAAATGT